>JARQWZ010003973.1:0-132114 GCA_033150135.1 Gobio occitaniae
GTGAAGAACTTAGCAGATGAGTGTTTAAAATCATCTATTCCCGTTTTAAGACAGAAGACGTGTTCATTCATCCCCTGCCTATTTCTTATAAGCTTTTTGTTTGTGTGTGCGCTCTTTACTGTTGTTATAAGGCACATTGTCAAAAGTAGTAGCCAAAAGTCAACCATGTCAAAAATACACTTCCCTGCATTAACGCTGGCAGTTACAACGGGTGTTGCTGTTAGAGGATCATGCAGGTGTGCACTCCAATGCGGCACACACACACACTCACGCACAATAACACACACACACACACACACACACACTCACGCACAATAACACACACACACACACTCTCACACACACTCACGCACACACTCACACACAATAAAACACACACACACACACTCACGCACAATAACACACACACACACACACTCTCACACACTCACGCACACACTCACACACAATAAAACACACACACACACACTCACGCACAATAACACACACACACACACACACTCTCACACACACTCACGCACACACTCACACACAATAAAACACACACACACACACTCACGCACAATAACACACACACACACACACTCTCACACACACTCACGCACACACTCACGCACAATAACACACACACACACTCTCACACACACTCACGCACACACTCACGCACAATAACACACACACACACACTCACGCACAATAACACACACACACACACACTCTCACACACACTCACGCACACACTCACGCACAATAACACACACACACACTCACGCACAATAACACACACACACACTCACGCACACACTCACGCACAATAACACACACACACACACACACTCTCACACACACTCACTCACACACTCAAGCATAATAACACGCACACACACACACACACACATTCACTCACACACTCAAGCATAATAACACACACACACACACACACATTCACGCACACACTCACGCACAATAACACACACAGACACACACACACACTCTCGCACACACTCACGCGCACAATAACACACCCACACACACACTCACACACACTCACGCACACACTCACGCATAATAACACACACACACACACACATACGCACACACACACTCACACACTCACTCACACACTCAAGCATAATAACACACACACACACACACTCACTCACACACTCAAGCATAATAACACACACACACACACTCTCGCACACACTCACGCGCACACACTCACGCACAATAACACACTCACACACGCACTCTCACACACACTCACGCACACACTCACGCACAATAACACACCCACACACACACTCTCACACACACTCACGCACACACTCACGCACAATAACACACACACTCACGCACAATAACACACACTCTCACACACACTCACGCACACACTCACGCTCAATAACACACACACACACACTCACGCACACACTCATGCAAAATAACACACACACACGCACACACTCACGCACAATAAACACACACGCACACACACTCTAATACACACGCACACACACACACACACACATGTCTGGTGCGCTATCCTTCTGGGGACTCACCATAGGCGTAATGGTTTTTATACTGTACAAACCGTATTTTCTATCCCCTTACACTGCCCCTAAACCTACCCATCACACACACACACACACACACACACACACACACTGCCCCTAAACCTACCCATCACACACACACACACACACACACACACACACACTGCCCCTGCCCCTAAACCTAACCCTCACAGGAGACATTCTGCATTTTTACATTTTCATAAAAACTCATTCTGAATGATTTATAAGCTTTTGTGCCCGTGGGGACCTCAATTTAGGACACGAGTCCCCATGAGTCTGTCTACAGTCAGGTTCAAGTCCCCACCAGGCTAGAAAAACATGTACACTGCCCCTAAACCTACCCATCACACACACACACACACACACCCACACACACACACACACACACACTGCCCCTAAACCTACCCATCACACACACACACACACACACACACACACACACACACACTGCCCCTGCCCCTGCCCCTAAACCTACCCATCACACACACACACACACACACACACACACACACACAGGAGACTGTGCAGTTCACTTTCTGTGAAAAAAACCTCATTCTGTGATTTATAAGCATTTTGAAAAGTGAGGACATGGGGAACGTCCTCATATTTCACCCTCTTTTTGTAATACCCATGACATTATACACATTTGTGTCCTGATATTTCACAAAAACATGCCCACACACACACACACACACACACACACTCTGCTGCCCTCTGCTCCATCCATTTATCCAGATCATTATTTCTCCATCTGTTGTGCCGATTGTTCCTCAGATCAGTAACGCTGGTGTTTAGGATAATCAGGATATCTGGAGTTATTTTACACTGATGTCTTTACAACAGGAACTGATGCATGACGGTACACAAGAGAAAATAGGCAGGTAAGCAAAAAAAAGAAGAAAAAAAAAAAGAAAATGATAATAAAGAAACAAACAAACAAACATCTCAGTACAAAACAAAATAATAATAAACAAAATGTATAAATAAAAAATAACAATATGTAAATAAATAAAATTTTAATAGCTTTAAATAAATAATAAAAAAACAAAAAAAAATTATAATACAAAAAAAATATACAAATGCATAACTAAAAACGAAACAAAGACATGAAATAATACCTCCAGATGTAAATAAATAAGCAGATGAACTACATCAGGGGTAATGTCTCATTAACGGCTGGATCTACATCATCCGCTGATTACACCGCTACTGTCTCAGTCAATTACACACAGAATTATTTCAGTATTTTATAAGCACTGATGCAAAGCTTCCGCAAAGAAAAACAGTTCCAACCCCAGCCTTTATCCACAAGATGAGCTTTTATCATACATGTGTAGAAAAGAAGTCTTGACCCGAGGTGGTGAAGTGTTTTTCAGTCACAAGATGGTCGACGGCGGAGGGACACGTTCAGCACAGAAGTAGATCCAGTCAGAATAACTCAGAGCCCGGATGAGCAGTGTGTGAATAACACTGTGTGTGTGTGTGTGTGTGTGTGTGTGTGTGTGTGTGTGTGAGAGTGTGTGTGAGAGTGTGTGTGTGATGGGTAGGTTTAGGGGTTGTGTGTGTGTGTGTGTGTGTGTGTGTGTGTGTGTGTGTGTGTGTGTGTGTGTGTGTGTGTGTGTGTGATGGGTAGGTTTAGGGGCAGTGTGTGTGTGAGTGTGTGTGTGTGATGGGTAGGTTTAGGGGCTGTGTGTGTGTGTGACGGGTAGGTTTAGGGGCTGCGTGTGTGTGTGACGGGTAGGTTTAGGGGCTGTGTGTGTGTGTGTGTGTGTGTGTGTGTGTGCGTGTGTGTGTGTTTGTGTGTGTGTGTGTGTGTGTGTGACGGGTAGGTTTAGGGGCTGTGTGTGTGTGTGTGTGAGGGGTAGGTTTAGGGGCAGTGTAAGGGGATAGAAAATGTATTATACCGTTTGTACGGTATAAAAACCATTACGCCTATGGAATGTCCTCACATTTCACAAAAACAAACGTGTGTGTGTGTGTGTGTGTGTGTGTGTGTGTGTGTGTGTGTGTGTGTGTGTGTGTGTGTGTGTGTGTGATAGGTAGGTTTAGGGCAGGGGTAATGTGTGTGTGTGTGAGTGTGTGTGTGTGTGTGTGTGTGTGTGTGTGTGTGTGTGATGGGTAGGTTTAGGGGCAGTGTGTGTGTGTGTGTGTGTGTGTGTGTGTGTGTGTGTGTGTGTGTGTGTGTGTGTGTGTGTGTGTGTGTGTGTGTGTGTGTGTGTGTGTGTGTGTGTGTGTGTGTGTGATGGGTAGGTTTAGGGGCAGTGTGTGTGTGTGTGTGTGTGTGTGTGTGTGTGCGTGTGTGTGTGTGTGTGTGTGATGGGTAGGTTTAGGGGCCGTGTGTGTGTGTGTGTGTGTGTGTGTGTGTGTGTGTGTGTGATGGGTAGGTTTAGGGGCAGTGTGTGTGTGTGTGTGTGTGTGTGTGTGCGTGTGTGTGTGTGTGTGTGTGTGTGTGTGATGGGTAGGTTTAGGGGCCGTGTGTGTGTGTGTGTGTGTGTGTGTGTGTGTGTGTGTGTGTGTGTGTGTGTGTGTGTGTGTGTGTGTGTGTGATGGGTAGGTTTAGGGGCAGTGTGTGTGTGTGATCCATCTTGTTTTCAAACTATCCTTCATTCTCCCACTATCAAATTGGTGTAACAAATGAATGATTTTACTTCGTTTGTGCTAGTAAACATCTTTAAATATATATTATGTCTTTATATTTAGAGTAATGAGCGCATTTTCTGTCCAGCCGTACAACTAGCCTGATTTACTTCATGATTCAGGAGTTCAATCCTCCACTGGCTCACCGGCTGACTCGATGAGGTGTGAGTACATGTCCTCGGCCACTGGGTGGAGCTGTTTCACCAGTTTGACGCTGGAGAATGAAGGGACATGTTTTAAATGGACCAGCTGAAGTGTGTGGATGTGTCTCTCAGACTCTATGGCCGGCCGGCTGGACATTTAATGACTGGACATGTTTAATCTCAGTGATTTCTTGAGTTCTTCACGTCTGCTGGCTGTGAACGGACGGGTTTTGTGCCGCTATTCTGTATTGAAGTCTGTGGGAGTCGAGTTTATTTATAAGTTTATAAGTGGCCGTGAATCTGTTCAGAGACACTCTGGTTGTGTGTGTGTGTGTGTGTGTGTGTGTGATGGGTGTTATTGAATTATACAGCTATAATACAGCAGGTTATGTGGTTAACGGCATGTGTTGAGTTACACAGTGAACACGTGATTTCAGTATGAGAATAATAGAATATTAGTGTAGTATTTGCTAGTGTGTGACTGTATGTGTGTGTCCTCAGGACTCAGAGTCAGTGCTACAGACAGGCCGCAGTGCTGGTGGTGAGCCGGATGAGCTCAGGGAACTGTGAGCGGCCGCAGAGGGGAGTGCAGAGCATCAGTGCCCGGGTCAACGACGTCCTGTCCTGCCCTCTCAGGAGATACTTCAGGAGCGTGGATCAGCCCATCATCCAGTGGTACAAGGTACAAAAACCATATCTCCATACGGGATCAGCCTTAGAGCAGCGGCTCCCAGAGTTTTCCCAGACCCCCCCCCCCCCTCCATACATACATATAAGTCTGCCTTCCTTTAATATAACTCTATTCTGATATAGCTCTATTCTGATATAACTCTATTCTGATATAGCTCTATTCTGATAGAACTCTATTCTGATAGAACTCTATTCTGATATAGCTCTATTCTGATAGAACTATTCTGATATAGCTCTATTCTGATATAACTCTATTCTGATATAGCTCTATTCTGATATAACTCTATTCTGATATAACTCTATTCTGATATAACTCTATTCTGATATAACTCTATTCTGATATAGCTCTATTCTGATATAGCTCTATTCTGATAGAACTATTCTGATATAGCTCTATTCTGATATAACTCTATTCTGATATAGCTCTATTCTGATATAACTCTATTCTGATATAACTCTATTCTGATATAACTCTATTCTGATATAGCTCTATTCTGATAGAACTCTATTCTGATAGAACTCTATTCTGATAGAACTATTCTGATATAGCTCTATACTGATAGAACTCTATTCTGATATAACTCTATTCTGATATAACTCTATTCTGATATAACTCTATTCTGATAGAACTATTCTGATATACCTCTATACTGATAGAACTCTATTCTGATAGAACTCTATTCTGATAGAACTATTCTGATATAGCTCTATTCTGATAGAACTCTATTCTGATAGAACTCTATTCTGATAGAACTATTCTGATATAGCTCTATTCTGATATAACTCTATTCTGATATAGCTCTATTCTGATATAACTCTATTCTGATATAACTCTATTCTGATATAACTCTATTCTGATAGAACTATTCTGATATAGCTCTATTCTGATATAACTCTATTCTGATATAACTCTATTCTGATATACCTCTATACTGATAGAACTCTATTCTGATAGAACTCTATTCTGATAGAACTATTCTGATATAGCTCTATTCTGATAGAACTCTATTCTGATAGAACTCTATTCTGATAGAACTATTCTGATATAGCTCTATTCTGATATAACTCTATTCTGATATAGCTCTATTCTGATATAACTCTATTCTGATATAACTCTATTCTGATATAACTCTATTCTGATATAGCTCTATTCTGATATAGCTCTATTCTGATAGAACTATTCTGATATAGCTCTATTCTGATATAACTCTATTCTGATATAACTCTATTCTGATATAGCTCTATTCTGATAGAACTCTATTCTGATAGAACTCTATTCTGATAGAACTATTCTGATATAGCTCTATTCTGATAGAACTCTATTCTGATATAACTCTATTCTGATATAACTCTATTCTGATATAACTCTATTCTGATAGAACTATTCTGATATAGCTCTATTCTGATATAACTCTATTCTGATATAACTCTATTCTGATATAACTCTATTCTGATATACCTCTATACTGATAGAACTCTATTCTGATAGAACTCTATTCTGATAGAACTATTCTGATATAGCTCTATTCTGATAGAACTCTATTCTGATATAACTCTATTCTGATATAACTCGATTCAGATATAACTCTATTCTGATATAGCTCTATTCTGATATAGCTCTATTTTGATATAACTCTATTCTGATATAGCTCTATTCTGATATAGCTCTATTCTGATATAACTCTATTCTGATATAACTCTATTCTGATATAGCTCTATTCTGATATAGCTCTATTCTGATATAACTCTATTCTGATAGAACTCTATTCTGATAGAACTCTATTCTGATATAACTCTATTCTGATATAGCTCTATTCTGATATAGCTCTATTCTGATAGAACTCTATTCTGATATAACTCTATTCTGATATAACTCTATTCTGATATAACTCGATTCGGATATAACTCTATTCTGATATAGCTCTATTCTGATATAGCTCTATTCTGATATAGCTCTATTCTGATATAACTCTATTCTGATATAACTCTATTCTGATATAGCTCTATTCTGATAGAACTCTATTCTGATATAACTCTATTCTGATAGAACTCTATTCTGATAGAACTCTATTCTGATATAACTATTCTGATATAGCTCTATTCTGATAGAACTCTATTCTGACATAACTCTATTCTGACATAACTCTATTCTGATATAGCTCTATTCTGATATAGCTCTATTCTGATATAACTCTATTCTGATATAGCTCTATTCTGATATAACTCTATTCTGATATAACTCTATTCTGATATAACTCTATTCTGATATAGCTCTATTCTGATATAACTCTATTCTGATATAACTCTATTCTGATATAACTCTATTCTGATATAACTCGATTCGGATATAACTCTATTCTGATATAGCTCTATTCTGATATAGCTCTATTCTGATATAACTCTATTCTGATATAGCTCTATTCTGATATAACTCTATTCTGATATAGCTCTATTCTGATATAGCTCTATTCTGATAGAACTCTATTCTGATAGAACTCTATTCTGATATAACTCTATTCTGATATAGCTCTATTCTGATATAACTCTATTCTGATATAGCTCTATTCTGATATAGCTCTATTCTGATATAGCTCTATTCTGATATAACTCTATTCTGATATAGCTCTATTCTGATATAGCTCTATTCTGATATAACTCTATTCTGATATAACTCTATTCTGATATAGCTCTATTCTGATAGAACTCTATTCTGATAGAACTCTATTCTGATAGAACTATTCTGATATAGCTCTATTCTGATAGAACTCTATTCTGATATAACTCTATTCTGATATAACTCTATTCTGATATAACTCTATTCTGATAGAACTATTCTGATATAGCTCTATTCTGATATAACTCTATTCTGATATAACTCTATTCTGATAGAACTCTATTCTGATAGAACTCTATTCTGATAGAACTATTCTGATATAGCTCTATTCTGATATAACTCTATTCTGATATAGCTCTATTCTGATATAGCTCTATTCTGATATAACTCTATTCTGATATAACTCTATTCTGATAGAACTCTATTCTGATAGAACTCTATTCTGATATAACTCTATTCTGATATAGCTCTATTCTGATATAGCTCTATTCTGATAGAACTCTATTCTGATATAACTCTATTCTGATATAACTCTATTCTGATATAACTCGATTCGGATATAACTCTATTCTGATATAGCTCTATTCTGATATAGCTCTATTCTGATATAACTCTATTCTGATATAGCTCTATTCTGATAGAACTCTATTCTGATAGAACTCTATTCTGATAGAACTCTATTCTGATAGAACTCTATTCTGATAGAACTCTATTCTGATATAGCTCTATTCTGATAGAACTCTATTCTGACATAACTCTATTCTGATATAACTCTATTCTGATATAACTATTCTGATATAGCTCTATTCTGATAGAACTCTATTCTGATATAGCTCTATTCTGATAGAACTCTATTCTGACATAACTCTATTCTGATATAACTCTATTCTGATATAACTATTCTGATATAGCTCTATTCTGATATAACTCTATTCTGATATAACTATTCTGATATAGCTCTATTCTGATAGAACTCTATTCTGATATAGCTCTATTCTGATATAACTCTATTCTGATATAGATCTATTCTGATAGAACTCTATTCTGATATACCTCTATACTGATAGAACTCTATTCTGATAGAACTCTATTCTGATAGAACTATTCTGATATAGCTCTATTCTGATATAACTCTATTCTGATATAACTCTATTCTGATATAACTCGATTCGGATATAACTCTATTCTGATATAGCTCTATTCTGATATAGCTCTATTCTGATATAGCTCTATTCTGATATAACTCTATTCTGATATAACTCTATTCTGATATAGCTCTATTCTGATAGAACTCTATTCTGATATAACTCTATTCTGATAGAACTCTATTCTGATAGAACTCTATTCTGATATAACTATTCTGATATAGCTCTATTCTGATAGAACTCTATTCTGACATAACTCTATTCTGACATAACTCTATTCTGATATAGCTCTATTCTGATATAGCTCTATTCTGATATAACTCTATTCTGATATAGCTCTATTCTGATATAACTCTATTCTGATATAACTCTATTCTGATATAACTCTATTCTGATATAACTCGATTCGGATATAACTCTATTCTGATATAGCTCTATTCTGATATAGCTCTATTCTGATATAACTCTATTCTGATATAGCTCTATTCTGATATAACTCTATTCTGATATAGCTCTATTCTGATATAGCTCTATTCTGATAGAACTCTATTCTGATAGAACTCTATTCTGATATAACTCTATTCTGATATAGCTCTATTCTGATATAACTCTATTCTGATATAGCTCTATTCTGATATAGCTCTATTCTGATATAGCTCTATTCTGATATAACTCTATTCTGATATAACTCTATTCTGATATAGCTCTATTCTGATATAGCTCTATTCTGATATAACTCTATTCTGATATAACTCTATTCTGATATAGCTCTATTCTGATAGAACTCTATTCTGATAGAACTCTATTCTGATAGAACTATTCTGATATAGCTCTATTCTGATAGAACTCTATTCTGATATAACTCTATTCTGATATAACTCTATTCTGATATAACTCTATTCTGATAGAACTATTCTGATATAGCTCTATTCTGATATAACTCTATTCTGATATAACTCTATTCTGATAGAACTCTATTCTGATAGAACTCTATTCTGATAGAACTATTCTGATATAGCTCTATTCTGATATAACTCTATTCTGATATAGCTCTATTCTGATATAGCTCTATTCTGATATAACTCTATTCTGATATAACTCTATTCTGATAGAACTCTATTCTGATAGAACTCTATTCTGATATAACTCTATTCTGATATAGCTCTATTCTGATATAGCTCTATTCTGATAGAACTCTATTCTGATATAACTCTATTCTGATATAACTCTATTCTGATATAACTCGATTCGGATATAACTCTATTCTGATATAGCTCTATTCTGATATAGCTCTATTCTGATATAACTCTATTCTGATATAGCTCTATTCTGATAGAACTCTATTCTGATAGAACTCTATTCTGATAGAACTCTATTCTGATAGAACTCTATTCTGATAGAACTCTATTCTGATATAGCTCTATTCTGATAGAACTCTATTCTGACATAACTCTATTCTGATATAACTCTATTCTGATATAACTATTCTGATATAGCTCTATTCTGATAGAACTCTATTCTGATATAGCTCTATTCTGATAGAACTCTATTCTGACATAACTCTATTCTGATATAACTCTATTCTGATATAACTATTCTGATATAGCTCTATTCTGATATAACTCTATTCTGATATAACTATTCTGATATAGCTCTATTCTGATAGAACTCTATTCTGATATAGCTCTATTCTGATATAACTCTATTCTGATATAGATCTATTCTGATAGAACTCTATTCTGATAGAACTCTATTCTGATAGAACTCTATTCTGATAGAACTCTATTCTGATAGAACTCTATTCTGATATAGCTCTATTCTGATATAGCTCTATTCTGATATAGCTCTATTCTGATATAACTCTATTCTGATAGAACTCTATTCTGATATAAATCTATTCTGATATAACTCTATTCTTATATAGCTCTATTCTGATATAACTCTATTCTGATATAACTCTATTCTGATATAGCTCTATTCTGATATAACTCTATTCTGATATAGCTCTATTCTGATATAGCTCTATTCTGATATAACTCTATTCTGATATAACTCTATTCTGATATAGCTCTATTCTGATATAGCTCTATTCTGATATAGCTCTATTCTGATATAACTCTATTCTGATATAGCTCTATTCTGATATAACTCTATTCTGATATAGCTCTATTCTGATATAGCTCTATTCTGATATAGCTCTATTCTGATATAACTCGATTCGGATATAACTCTATTCTGATATAGCTCTATTCTGATATAGCTCTATTCTGATATAACTCTATTCTGATATAACTCGATTCTGATATAACTCGATTCGGATATAGCTCTATTCTGATATAGCTCTATTCTGATATAACTCTATTGTGATATAGCTCTATTCTGATATAACTCTATTCTGATATAGCTCTATTCTGATATAACTCTATTCTGATATAGCTCTATTCTGATATAGCTCTATTCTGATATAACTCTATTCTGATAGAACTCTATTCTCTGATCCTCAGAACTGTGAGCCCCTTCGAGGAGATGATAAGTTTTCTCCAAATAAGGATATCCTGATCATCCGTGACGTCCAGCTCGATGACGCCGGATTCTACACCTGCAGAATGAGCTTTAGTTTGGGTGGAGTCTCCGGGGAAATGGCCGAATCTATAGAATGTGAAGTTCACGGTGAGTGTTTATTATGTACGGTTATATTGCATTGATACATGCATCAGATAGAGATCACACTAACCCACACATTACACAAGAGGTGCCAAATCACACAAACATTGTGTAATGGAGAGAAGAAGTAAAGCAAAGGTGAGAAGTGGTAAAGTGGAAGTGAAGAAGTTTAATCTTTTCTTGTATTCACACACATATTTAGCTCTGAATGATGGATGTTAATAATCATGCACACCAGACACGGCTCCAAAAAGGCTTTGTCTCTAAAACTAAAGCATTTTCTCAATATTGTTTTTTATTGTTGCAGATGAATATTTAGAGAATCCACGAATGATTGAGCCGGTTAATGAGATCATCAAAGTTGAGTGGGGTAAGCTGGACCGTCTCATTTATTTATCAGAATATATTTCGTTTTTTAGCTACTCATTATTTTTGTTCTGTACACTCAAAGTTCAGTTATTTCCTGCATTAATAACCACATCCTGCAACTAAACTGACGCTAATGCCTTACAATAAAGTTCCATTTGTTCAATTCAATTCACATTTATTTGTAAAGTGTTTTTCACAATGCATATCATTTCAGAGCCGCTTCACAGGAAACACATGATCTGCTGTCCGAGGAAACTCTGTCCATATACAAACACACCCTTCGCTAACAATGTGTTCATTTAAGGCAGAAATATGAGCTCACAAATGACTAGGATATGTAGAAAAAAGCTGCGTCAGCTCATTTGTTGCTTTAGTTAAAGCTGCAGTCTGTAACTTTTTTTGGTTAAAAATGATCCAAAATCTAATTTTGAGCAAGTTCGTAACCAGCCAGTGTTCAAAACCATCTCCTTACCATAGCCCAATTCACAACGGCGAGCCTGTAATCATGTGTTATAATTTGAGTATTACGAGTGGATTTGTGTTTGTGTACTTACACTCACCTAAAGGATTATCAGGAACACCTGTTCAATTTCTCATTAATGCAATTATCTAATCAACCAATCACATGGCAGTGTCTTCAATGCATTTAGGGGTGTGGTCCTGGTCAAGACAATCTCCTGAACTCCACACTGAATGTCGGAATGGAAAAGAAAGGGGATTTAAGCAATTTTGAGCGTGGCATGGTTGTTGGTGCCAGACGGGCCGGTCTGAGTATTTCACAATCTGCTCAGTTACTGGGATTTTCACACACAACCATTTCTAGGGTTTACAAAGAATGGTGTGAAAAGGGAAAAGCATCCAGTATGCGGCAGTCCTGTGGGAGAAAATGCCTTGTTGATGCTAGAGGTCAGAGGTCATGGGCCGACTGATTCAAGCTGATAGAAGAGACACTTTGACTGAAATAACCACTCGTTACAACCGAGGTCTGCAGCAAAGCATTTGTGAAGCCACAACACACACAACCTTGAGGCGGATGGGCTACAACAGCAGAAGACCCCACCGGGTACCACTCATCTCCACTACAAAGAGGAAAAAGAGGCGACAATTTGCACCAAAATTGGACAGTTGAAGACTGGAAAAATGTTGCCTGGTCTGATGAGTCTGGATTTCTGTTGAGACATTCAGATGGTAGAGTCAGAATTTGGCGTAAACAGAATGAGAACATGGATCCATCATGCCTTGTTCCCACTGTGCAGGCTGGTGGTGGTGGTGTAATGGTGTGGGGGATGTTTTCTTGGCACACTTTAGGCCCCTTAGTGCCAATTGGGCATGGTTTAAATGCCACGGCCTACCTGAGCATTGTTTCTGCCCATGTCCATCCCTTTATGAGCCCCATGTCCCCATCCTCTGATGGCTACTTCCAGCAGGATAATGCACCATGATCATTTATAGCCTTTTCTCGAAATTAGACATATCATCAGTGACGACTGGAGATTCACCCGCAGTCAAAAGCAAAAGATTAGACCGTACAGAAACTGAAATCGACAGGTAACACTAATGCTGCGTTCACACCAAACGCGAATAGAGCGTGAGGAGCGAGTTATTTCAATGTAAAGTCAATAGAAAGGCATGTTGACGCAAATTTGATGCAAATTGAGCGTCTTGCGTGATCCACGTTACGTGCGAGTGATGCTTTTTGTGCATTCACGCGTTTGAAGCGAATTCACGTCTGACGCCCAAGTTGAAAAATTTGATGGAATTTTACCGCCTGGACAACATTTGTGTGGCTATTAATGTTTAATATATATTTATAATGAAAATGAAAGAGGCAGAGTGGTGTTTTATGACATATTTCTCCTTAAACGCGCGTCTATTTCGCTTCAAATGCTCGATTTATACGCGTGTCCAATTCGCTGTTGCAAATGGATTCAAAATGTTCAAGTGTCCAACTAGGCACGGTACACGAGATTTTGACGCTCTATTCGCGTTTGGTGTGAACGCAGCATAATACACACTAAATACACACAGTCACACAATGCTGATGTTGTTAACATTAACAATTTGAGAACAAAGTATAACAATAATAATAAATTGCATGGTTTGATGTGATGTGAGCGAAGCGATTGTTAGATTTAATCACCGATGGTAGCCGCGATTTATTGTACTTTTTTTCTAATTTGCTCCGAACAAAAGAGAAAGACATTTTCCAGTGGAACATATTATTTTGGTCGTACTCCCAAGACGGGTTTCAAACAGAGATGGCGACTTACACACTGCAGCTTTAACTATGTTAACTTAGTTAACATGAACTAGCAATGAACAATACTTCTAAAACATTTATTAAATAACTAATGTGAAAAAATACTGTAAAAAATGTATTGTGCATTGGTATTTAATGTACAGGAATGGGCTCGTGTTGTTGTGGGAGTCAGAGAATACTCTCAGCTCCAGCTGTATTTGTTTGTTTTTCAGGTTCATCCTTCAGGAAGAATTGTGTGGTCGTCGTGCCGGGTCAAGGCATTCCCATGGTTGAAGTGCTGTGGAAAGTTCAATCAAGAGAAACACTGGAAGAGGATTTTATCTCCCTAAACACGTCGCATCGCGTTCATCAGAAAGCCATGAAGTGTGTACTGAGTTCAGTTTCAGATCAGACAAAGACAGGGAGAGTTTGAAACTATACAGACTAGATTTATACATTTATTAGGAATAATCGTTTGATAAAGTTCCTACTAGATTAAAGAAGAAAATGCTCAAAATAAACGAAGCACCTTTCATTTGTAACCTTGTATTTCAATTATTGGATAATACAAAAATAGCTGTTACCACATGATTATTTAATATATAAAACATTTTCATTGATTTTTCCCAGTCAAAACTGTCACAATTATACATTGCCAATGCCATTACTTGGCTTATATTTCAGACCTGTAGGAATATTCTCATGTAGTTTCTTCATGCGTGTTTCTTTCCTGACTCACGACAGATGCAAGGAAAATAGATTTTGATATGTATATAAAAGATAACTAATTGTAAAAAGAAAAAGACTTGCCATACGTATATTTACTCATTTTTCATAGTTTCTGTGTGGGATTTATTTTAGGAATTCAATGATTTGGTAAAAAAAATATATGTAGGTAAATGTTCATGTTTATTAGTAGGAGTTGTTATAATGGTGAATATTAATATAATTTTGAGTTGAAAGTGTAACTGTCCTTTCCACTTAAAGTGAAAGCAGAACGGAGGAGGGTTTTGTTCTTGTGCGCACACTGTCCATGTCAGATGTGTCGGAGGAAGATTTCTATCTAAACTTCACCTGTATGGCCGTCAGCAGCCGAGTAACCCCGACCGGCCAGTTCTCACTCATCCCTGAAGGTGCGGCAGAAGCACAAAACACTTTCTCATCAGTCCATTCAGGATTAAGTTGAGCTGTGGGTTAAGTTGAGCTGTGGGTTAAGTTGAGCTGTGGGTTAAGTTGAGCGGTGGGTTAAGTTGAGCTGTGGGTTAAGTTGAGCTGTGGGTTAAGTGAGCGGTGGGTTAAGTTGAGCTGTGGGTTAAGTTGAGCTGTGGGTTAAGTTGAGCTGTGGGTTAAGTGAGCGGTGGGTTAAGTTGAGCGGTGGGTTAAGTTGAGCTGTGGGTTAAGTGAGCGGTGGGTTAAGTTGAGCTGTGGGTTAAGTTGAGCGGTGGGTTAAGTTGAGCTGTGGGTTAAGTTGAGCTGTGGGTTAAGTGAGCGGTGGGTTAAGTTGAGCTGTGGGTTAAGTTGAGCTGTGGGTTAAGTTGAGCTGTGGGTTAAGTGAGCGGTGGGTTAAGTTGAGCAGTGGGTTAAGTTGAGCTGTGGGTTAAGTGAGCGGTGGGTTAAGTGAGCGGTGGGTTAAGTTGAGCTGTGGGTTAAGTTGAGCTGTGGGTTAAGTGAGCAGTGGGTTAAGTGAGCGGTGGGTTAAGTTGAGCTGTGGGTTAAGTGAGCGGTGGGTTAAGTGAGCGGTGGGTTAAGTTGAGCTGTGGGTTAAGTGAGCTCTGGGTTAAATTGAGCTGTGGGTTAAGTTGAGCTGTGGGTTAAGTGAGCAGTGGGTTAAGTGAGCGGTGGGTTAAGTTGAGCGGTGGGTTAAGTTGAGCAGTGGGTTAAGTTGAGCGGTGGGTTAAGTTGAGCTGTGGGTTAAGCTGAGCGGTGGGTTAAGTTGAGCGGTGGGTTAAGTTGAGCTGTGGGTTAAGCTGAGCGGTGGGTTAAGTTGAGCGGTGGGTTAAGTTGAGCGGTGGGTTAAATTGAGCTGTGGGTTAAGTTGAGCTGTGGGTTAAGTTGAGCGGTGGGTTAAGTTGAGCTGTGGGTTAAGCTGAGCGGTGGGTTAAGTTGAGCTGTGGGTTAAGTTGAGCTGTGGGTTAAGTTGAGCAGTGGGTTAAGTTGAGCAGTGGGTTAAGTGAGCGGTGGGTTAAGTTGAGCTGTGGGTTAAGTTGAGCTGTGGGTTAAGTGAGCAGTGGGTTAAGTGAGCGGTGGGTTAAGTTGAGCTGTGGGTTAAGTTGAGCTGTGGGTTAAGTTGAGCTGTGGGTTAAGTTGAGCTGTGGGTTAAGTGAGCGGTGGGTTAAGTGAGCAGTGGGTTAAGTTGAGCTGTGGGTTAAGTTGAGCTGTGGGTTAAGCTGAGCGGTGGGTTAAGTTGAGCTGTGGGTTAAGTTGAGCTGTGGGTTAAGTTGAGCTGTGGGTTAAGTTGAGCAGTGGGTTAAGTTAAGCTGTGGGTTAAGTTGAGCTGTGGGTTAAGTTGAGCAGTGGGTTAAGTTGAGCAGTGGGTTAAGTTGAGCGGTAGGTTAAGTTGAGCGGTAGGTTAAGTTGAGCAGTGGGTTAAGTTGAGCCGTGGGTTAAGTTGAGCAGGGTTAAGTTGAGCAGTGGGTTAAGTTGAGCTGTGGGTTAAGTTGAGCGGTGGGTTAAGATGAGCATTGGGTTAAGTTGAGTAGTGGGTTAAGTTGAGCAGTGGGTTAAGTTGAGCGGTGGGTTAAGATGAGCATTGGGTTAAGTTGAGTAGTGGGTTAAGTTGAGCAGTGGGTTAAGTTGAGCAGTGGGTTAAGTTGAGCTGTGGGTTAAGTTGAGCGGTGGGTTAAGATGAGCATTGGGTTAAGTTGAGCATTGGGTTAAGTTGAGCTGTGGGTTAAGTTGAGCGGTAGGTTAAGTTGAGCAGTGGGTTAAATTGAGCAGTGGGTTAAGTTGAGTAGTGGGTTAAGTTGAGCTGTGGGTTAAGTGAGCAGTGGGTCAAGTTGAGCTGTGGGTTAAGTTGAGCGGTGGGTTAAGTTGAGCGGTAGGTTAAGTTGAGCTGTGGGTTAAGTTGAGCGGTAGGTTAAGTTGAGCGGTGGGTTAAGTTGAGCGGAAGGTTAAGTTGAGCGGTGGGTTAAGTTGAGCATTGGGTTAAGTTGAGCTGTGGGTTAAGTTGAGCTGTGGGTTTAGTGAGCAGTGGGTTAAGTTGAGCTGTGGGTTAAGTTGAGCGGTGGGTTAAGTTGAGCTCTGGGTTAAGTTTAGCTGTGGGTTGAGTTGAGCTGTGGGTTAAGTTGAGCTGTGGGTTAAGTGAGCAGTGGGTTAAGTTGAGCGGTGGGTTAAGTTGAGTGGTGGGTTAAGTTGAGCTGTGGGTTAAGTTGAGCTGTGGGTTAAGTGAGCGGTGGGTTAAGTTGAGCGGTGGGTTAAGTTGAGCGGTGGGTTAAGTTGAGCTGTGGGTTAAGTTGAGCTGTGGGTTAAGTTGAGCAGTGGGTTAAGCTGAGCTGTGGGTTAAGTTGAGCAGTGGGTTAAGTTGAGCAGTGGGTTAAGTTGAGCGGTGGGTTAAGTGAGCAGTGGGTTAAGTTGAGCAGTGGGTTAAGTTGAGCAGTGGGTTAAGTTGAGCAGTGGGTTAAGTTGAGCGGTGGGTTAAGTTGAGCAGTGGGTTAAGTTGAGCGGTGGGTTAAGTTGAGCGGTGGGTTAAGTTGAGCGGTGGGTTAAGTTGAGCAGTGGGTTAAGTTGAGCAGTGGGTTAAGTTGAGCAGTGGGTTAAGTTGAGCAGTGGGTTAAGTTGAGCGGTGGGTTAAGTTGAGCAGTGGGTTAAGTTGAGCAGTGGGTTAAGTTGAGCGGTGGGTTAAGTTGAGCGGTGGGTTAAGTTGAGCGGTGGGTTAAGATGAGCTGTGGGTAAAGTTGAACTGTGGGTTAAGTTGAGCAGTGGGTTAAGCTGAGCTCTGGGTTAAGTTGAGCAGTGGGTTAAGTTGAGCTGTGGGTTAAGTTGAGCAGTGGGTTAAGTTGAGCTGTGGGTTAAGTGAGCAGTGGGTTAAGTTGAGCTGTGGGTTAAGTTGAGCAGTGGGTTAAGTTGAGCAGTGGGTTAAGTTGAGCTGTGGGTTAAGTTGAGCAGTGGGTTAAGTTGAGCTGTGGGTTAAGTTGAGCAGTGGGTTAAGTTGAGCTGTGGGTTAAGTTGAGCAGTGGGTTAAGTTGAGCTGGGGGTTAAGTGAGCAGTGGGTTAAGTTGAGCTGGGGGTTAAGTGAGCAGTGGGTTAAGTTGAGCTGTGGGTTAAGTTGAGCAGTGGGTTAAGTTGAGCTGGGGGTTAAGTGAGCAGTGGGTTAAGTTGAGCAGTGGGTTAAGTTGAGCTGTGGGTTAAGTTGAGCAGTGGGTTAAGATGAGCAGTGGGTTAAGTTGAGCTGGGGGTTAAGTTGAGCAGTGGGTTATTAGTTTTAATAGTTGAATATAAATCAAATAATTGAAATTTGTCTTATTTATTTATTAAAACATATTTATTATTTATTCTGTGTTTGAAGAATGACATTTTTAAGTTTTTGTTGCTTTCAAATGATTTTGAAGATTTGTCTATGGAAAATACATTTTCTAAAAGCAAGCTCATGATCAAGCATATGATATACTTTCACTTTTGTATTATACTAGCAACAAATAAGCAGATTTTTTTGCGCTCTGCCTACATCCACAGGTCCGAACTTTATCTTGCCCCTCGGGCTTCTGCTGGGCTCGCTGGCATTGCTTTTCGTGATTGGAGTGCTTCTGTGCACCATATTCAAGGTGGAGCTGGCCTTGTGGGTCCGAACTCTGTTTCCCTTCCTCTACAAAACCACAGGTAGTCACATAAACAGGAAATATACAGTTACTTGGAAATTGCGCAAGCCACACTGACTAGAGTTCACACCTTCCACTACAAATACAAAACATGCTGAAAATGTGTTTTTGCTGTCGTTTCTTCTAGATGGTGATGGTAAGCAGTATGACGCCTACATTGCCTATCCGAGAGTCCTTGATGGCTCAAGCGAAAAGGCTGAGGTCTTTGCGATGAATACTTTACCGCAGGTCTTAGAGGGCCGGTACGGTTATAAGCTTTTCATCCTGGGCCGGGACGGTCTACCTGGAGAAGGTAAAGTGCTTGCAACAAAACAAACCACTTCAATATAAACCAGTGGTTCTGCTTGTGATGTGTGCAAATTGGATATCAACACAAACATTCGCTTAACTCTTTCCCCACCAGCTTTTTTGATAATTTTCACAAACCTTCCAAGGCCCACAGAATATTTTGTTGTATCAATACCTGAACATGATATATATATTAAAGGAAAGAACAGTGCCCGGTTGCATAAAGCACCTTAAGTGTGATTTTCCCTTAAGTTCGCCCTTATGTTTCCCTTAAACCTAAGAGTGTTGCAGAAAAAAACCCTTAAGTGTTACTTAAGGGTTTCTTTAAGTGAAACATCATAAACTCTTAGAATTCCCCTTAAATGCTGTTTTTTCACTTAAGTGATCCCTTAAAAAGCGTTAAGTGTTACATAAAACCCCTTAACGGTCATTTCCCTAAGTATAACTTAAGGTTTGGAAATCGTAACCTTAAGAGTAACGCGGACAAAAATAAGACGACATGGCTGAATTTATGAACCAGCTGAAGATCATTATGTGCCAAGAGTTTTTAGGGATAGGGAGAACCCTTTGGACAATCTTAGCGATGAGAAATTGTTGCAAGAATACACCGATTTGACCATCACACATCGCAACCACTGACACTGAACACTTGCATACGTACATTTCTGAATGAGATGAAGAAAATCTACATTCTCGACTGAACAACTCTTAAAACTACAGTCTTACACTAGTCGTTTGACGTTATAACAAGTCATTAATGTCTTTTAACTTATATGTTTCATATAATACAGCGGTTTTCAATAGGTGAGGCGCGACGTGAAGAAAAAATAAAAATAAACCATATACTCGCATCGCGGTATACTGGGTAAAAGCTACGCGGGATACTTGCGTCGTGGTACAAACGAGTTGACTGATTACTGACAAGTAGTAATGCTGACAGATTAAGCAATGGCTCCTTCTGGCTCAACGTGTGCACAGGTGCTCAAACAATAGGCCTACTCGAAAACTGAAGGATTTTATGAATGGCACCTGTTTTCAACACAAACACTCTACGCAGAAAGAGTGTTTCTTGAACTTAGAAAAAACTGCAATACAATTATTTTTTTAAGGGGTAGACTATATGTTTATTTTTTTCAATCATTTTAAAATTAATTGGAGAATTAACTTGAATGTGCCTAATAGCCTATGTGTTGTAGCCATTAAATAAGCGCATTTAGTTTCATATGTTAAAATATTATATGTTATTTTTTTCCATCTATATGTTGATTATGAAAAGTGAACACCATGAGTAAGATAGGATGCATCGGGGACATGGAGTGGGTCAGACATGATTGACCACTTCATTAAGTTTCGTTTTGTAGAAAGACTTTTAGTTTAAAGTGAATTTCGTTTTGTATAAATTGTATCTTAATTTTAATAAATGTTTATTCAACAAATTGCCTGGATTTAATAAATAAGAAGCAAATATAGCCGCGATCAATTGCATTGCACGCGTGAACTGGAGCGCATCATACATTCATATCTCATATCTTTTTAATTTTTTATTATAAATTAATCGAAACTCAGTTTATAAATAGACATGACAAATATTTAAGAAAGCTTTACATTTCTTTAAACGAAACTATTCAAAACGAAAAGAAATAGGCTAGCTAACGTTACTCAATGTAATCCATGATGTGCATTTCTCTCTGTAGGCTAGGCGTGTTCAATACGGAGATGGCGATCTTCAACTTAATTTTTGCAGCTGACACAGACAGAAAAGACTAGTGTAGGCCTACTAATACAAATCAATGCACGAAATCGAACTTTTTCATTTTAAATTTTTATTTTATTCAGCTCGAATGTGGACTTGAAGCAGAGACTGGCAGAAATGCCGATCACGCGTTTCTGGTTGTCTGTGGAGAGCGAGTTCCCTCAGATCTCCACTAAGGCTATGCAAGTCCTAATCCCCTTCACCTCCACTTACTTGTGTGAGTGTGGGTTTTCCGCACTGACCATGATTAAAAATAAATACAGATCAAGGCTGCAGGTGGAGGACGACTTGCGTTTATTTCTCTCTGCAGTGCAGCCCCGCATCGAACACCTCTGCGCGTCAAAAGCGCGTCCTCATTGTTCCCACTGATATGGGCGGTTATTCAAAGTTCAAAATTAAAATTCAAATGACGTGAATGACACGTGCAAATGACGTGAATGTTTAAATAAGTTTTGTTTATTGTTTAAATCTGAATGTATGATTTTAAATAATTTTAGCCACATACAAATCTTGTATGTGGCTGAAAAAGAAATTGTAATGCAAATCTCTTTGATCTGATAACATGCCTTCAATGCAGTTGACTGTTATGTGTTATGCGCTCCGTGAACAAAAAGCGTTGTCGTTCATTGATCAGAGAGCGTCCATTGTGCTGATTTTGTTTGAGACGATGTGCATTAAAATGTGCGCTTAAAGAGATAGTTCACTTTAAAATGAAAATTCTGTCATTATATACTGACCCTCAATTTGTTTCAAGCCTGTATGAATTTCTTTCTTCTGCAAAACACAAAGCAAGATATTTTGAAGAATGTCAGTAACCAAAAAGTTAACTGGTCCCATTGACCTCCATAGTATATATATTTTTTCTTATTATGGAAGTCAATGGGACCAGTTAACTGTTTGGTTACTGACATTCTTCAAAATATCTTGCTTTGTGTGCAGCAGAAGAAATTCATACAGGCTTGAAACAAATTGAGGGTGAGTATATGATGACAGAATTTTCATTTTAAAGTGAACTATCCCTTTAAGACCCAGACACAAGTTTCACACTTGTAACATTCACATGTTAAGCATGTTTTGTTGACTTATGGTTAGGCCTACTGATGTTCTGTGATTTTTAAAAGTAGCCTCAAATGGTTAAAGTTATTTGCTGTTGCAAAGATTTATGAATGCACTTCTTAAAAAAAAAAAGGAAATAAAATACAATATAAAAAAATATTTACATTTTATTAGTTGTTATTGAAACTCATCATTGCCAGGAACACACAGAAGATGGCATTTACTGCCGAGGCGTGTGTGGGTTAGAGCAGGCGGACAGGATTTTGGGGAAGGGGGGGCTCGGCTGTCCTTACCTACTCTAAGGGGAGGCTCACATTCACCCAATTTGAAAACCCCAGATATAATAGAACCGAAGCTATAGATTGTGAATTTGAACATTTCTCGTTTACCAGCGGCTAAAGTCATGAGGACTAGCCGAGGTGAGGCTGTTCCAGGCGGGATCTCACAACATCTTTAAAGAGGCGCTATCTTTACAAATAAACCACAGATTTGAGCTTTAAACAACTACAACTCTTAAAACTACATTTCGTGACACAATAACAGTAGTATTTTTAAATTTCGCGGCCACACACAACCACTATGAAAAGCGCGAAAGGACGCGCGTCAATTTCTCTTCAAACTCTTGCTTTATACGCGTGTCCATCTCGCTTTGGACGCGCAAATGCATTCAAAGTTCAAGCGTCAAACTAGACGTGAATTTGCCGCTCTATTCACGTTTGGTGTGATTAGTGTTAGTGTTTTGCGTATCTATGGCAACAAGACTTTTATAACGTGAATCCAGGATCGCTGTTGTGAAACACCTCAATGTTTCCCTAAGAGAACCGTTTAAGAGATTATATGCAACACCCTTCAGTTATTCTCTTTGGTAAGGGGAAATCGCCCCTTAAGTTCATACTTGAGGGAAAAACTTAGGGTGCTTTATGCAACCGGGCACAGGCCCATAAAAAAAGTTTTATTCTAGCTTGATGCATTCCTTTTTTGTCAACACTTGAATGTGGGTAAGTTTCACAAAAAATAACATTTTGAGCAAAAAGCTGAGAAAACGTCATCCAGATGGGATTCAGAACGGTGAACATTTCACTGTAAAATAAAACAATTAGTAATACAATGAATTAGATTGGTGCATGTCCCCTTATTATTCAAGTGGTGAAAAGTGGTGTAGTGCATCTTTAGTGATGAGATTTGACTCTTTTCCCTTGTTTTCCAGCTGTGGTGGACGTGGTGCAGGACGGGTTGAGCCGCTGTCGCCGGCTGCTGCTGCTCTACACCGCGTCTTCGCTCTGCAGCCCCGAGGCGCTGGAATGGGCCGAGCAGCAGACCGGTCTGTACCGGGCCCTCGTGGAGAACTCCATGAGCATCGTGCTCCTGGAACTGGAGGAGATCCGGGAGCCCGGGCGCCTGCCTCAATCTGTGCTGCTCCTCAAGAAAAAACAGGGAGCTCTGCAAGCCTGGAAAAGACGGAAGAGGTGGATGTGCTGGGACAGGAAGTTGGAGGACTGTTCGACCTCTCTCAACCCTTCGGCAGGGTTCTGGAGGGAGGTGCGCTACCATATGCCTGTCAGAGGCAAAGCCAAAGAGAGAAACTGGTTCAGTTTCTAGCTGGAAGAGATGCAGTCAACAATCTGCACGCTTTAGCATAGAGTGCAACAAGGACTTTCTCAGCAGCCTTTGTTCCAGATGGAAAGAGTCAGCTCCCACATGAATCTGTGTTTTGGAGACAAACCACTCATCCCATGATGAATTTTGAATATGTCGTAGGTTATTCATTGATTTTGGAAACCAACTGTTCAACCACAGAACTGTTGACGGGAAGACCCAGAGATCTGTCCCACGCTCAGGAAACCACACCTGAAGATGTTCATTGTGTTTTCAGGTTTACATGAGAAGTGAAAGTGGACTAAGATGAAGACAACTTGAGCTCTTGCACACTTATCAGTATGTGGACACTAAATAGAAAGCTGTAAATATGATGTCAGATGTGAAATATACAAAAGAAATGACAGGAATGATGTATATAAAAACCAAAAGATTTGATGATTTGTTTTGCTGCACACATACTGTGCTCTGGTCTGTTTATAATTGTTTCTTGCTTGATGATTTTTAAATCATTTTATTTTTTATGTACAGTATGAATTGTGTATTTACTATGAATATGAAGAAACATATATTTTGAATACAATGGCCGCCGCGTGATTCCTCAGATCCGGTCCTAGAGGGTTCAAACCCTGATCAAACCTATCGTGATTGTCTAATGATCCTGAAGAACTGGTTTAGCTTCCTCGGGTGTGTTTGATCAGGGCTGGAGCTCAACTCTGCAGGACCGGATTGGAGGTTGTGTTCGTGCGCCCCCTTGTGGCCGAAGACTTCTACCCGACAGTCAAAGCGGAGTTACATCACAAAAGTGGGAAAATCACAAGGGTTTAGGGCTCCATTTGGGATGGGGCCATTGTTTCCCAAAAGAAAGAAGCGATTCTGGACTGAAACTCCAGTCTGGGTTTGTCGTCATCTGCATAATGCGCACCTCTGGTCTTCATTGGCTGCCCGTGAACAATGACGCCATGTTGGTAAGAAATGCTGAGGAAGCCGAAGCAGCTGAGATTCAGATTTGCTAATGGCCGTTTGGTTTCCAACCAGTCACAGACTGGGTCATCTGACCAATCAGAGCAGAGGAGGCTCTCTGAAAAAGCTGGGTTTAAAAGCTTTGCCCATTGGCCTCTGTCCATCATGGCCTCCCAATCATCCCCATATACGGATTAGCATCATCAT
The DNA here is from genome assembly GCA_033150135.1 of Gobio occitaniae. Lineage (NCBI taxonomy): Eukaryota > Metazoa > Chordata > Actinopteri > Cypriniformes > Gobionidae > Gobio > Gobio occitaniae. The sequence continues at coordinate 24,756 of JARQWZ010003973.1, forward strand.
CATCATCATCAGGTGGTGGTTGAGGAGATTTACATTTACATTTATGCATTTAGCAGACGCTTTTATCCTAAGCGACTTACAACTTGGGAGTACAGGAAGCGATTGGTCATGAAGAGTCGAGTAAGCGCAACAAGTGCCTGAAATACTGAGTCTGTGTTCATTGCTCAGTGTAGCACAGGGGGGAAAAAAGGCTTTATTTTTTTTATGAGGTTACGTTTTTTTATGAGGTTAAGATTCCCCCCTCTCTATGTAAAGCGCTTTGAGTGCACAGAAAAGCACTATATAAATGTAACAAATTATTATTATTATTAAGTAATCCATTGGTACTTTCTGAAAAGTCTAACACTGTAACACTTTTTAAAAACTTTTTTTTCTTTGCTCTTCCGTTTGACTGCTTGAAGTACAGAAATGACACTTAAACTTTCAGAGAAGGTGACGACCACAAAGAGTGACCCAGATTCAACACTTTCTGTGGCATTCAGACTCAATACACATCAAATAAACAAGAATGAAGCATCTGTGAGCATCTGTATCATTCTGTCACTTAAAAAAATGGGTTTTTGAGCATATAATACAAATATTACGTTGGTGTGGAATATTTGTATTATGTGCTTAAAAAAACGAGCAATTGTTCTATTGAACTTTCTATTCATCAACTCATCATATGAGAGTGATTAGTGAAGGGTCATGGGACACTGAAGACTGGAGTAATGAATTCAGGAATAAATGACACTTTACTATATATTCACACAGAGAACAGTGGAATACTGTATTACTCCAGTGTATCACAGCTGTTGTGCTGTGTTTATGATCTAATAAATGCAGCTTGGTGAGCATAAGATACTTTATCGTAGACAAAACCATATAAAATAGAGCATAAATAAAAGTGCAGTGATCAGTGGTCGGGTCGGTGGGAAGCTGTACTCTCCGCGGCTCGTGTTAACCGCAGCGCTCAGTCCACAGCAGTCTGGAGGAAATTCCGAGTGTCTTAAGCTCTGACTCTGAGCTCTTACTCTTACTCTGAGCTCTTACTCTGACTCTGAGCTCTACTCGAGGAGGGAAGACTGCTGACACACTAAATCCGCGCGCGCCGTATCTCATCCCGTCGGTGCCGTAAATATATCATTTTTTACTAGTAAGCAAACGAGTATTTCTTTACTTTTGTGTTTCTGTATTACTATAGTCTAACTATCGACTTTAGACTTTATTCAACAAAAGCCGTTTTCTGTGGTTTGAGACGATCACACATGTCAAATAACACGTCCTGTTAGTTCCCATCGATCGTTTATGATCGTTTATAACCGTTCACAGAGAATGTGTCGTGCCAACTGATGAGCAGTTTTTTTTATCAGGAAAAACGGGAAATATGACGGCTGGGTGGCTTCATGCCAGTCACGAGGGATTAAGTTTCTCTTTTAAACGGTTTTGTCTCTGTTTTTATTGTCCCTCGCAGGCGCTGTTGACACGAGATGAGCTTTTCCACACTTTATTTCCCGTGGATTGTACTCTCCGCCCTTTGGGTTGCAGGTAAGAGTCGCTGTTTCCAATGCTCGGTTTATCGAGGAAAGTCCGAGTTTCTTCTGTCGCGGGAAGAACGAATAATATCTGTGCCTTTCGGCTATTGCTTCACTTCAGTTTATGAGGATGTTGACGTTTCTAGGCGTTATAGCTAGCCTATGTAGTTCAGTGAGTGTTTACATAGGCTACTGACCTAAAACGCGTTCTGTGCTCTCCTCAGTTGTAGTTATACTTTTAAAAACCTCTCCTGTGATGAATAAAAACGCTCACATTGGTTGGGAATCAGGTCAGTATAGCCTATGCCAGTTTTAGCCTACTTTCATTTCAACTGCTCTTAAACATTTCAGAAGCAACAAAGGTCGGACTTCTCTACAGTCGCTCACGAATATAAGTCGCGTTCGCGTGAGATCTTTTACAGCAACCGGAGAACGCTCGAGATCACAACAATAGAAGATCTACACAACATTATTTAAAACGTGTTAGGGCGCGTTCACGCTTGACGTCTTTTTTGAAGCTGCCAGCGTCTGTATTACATAATAATCCTATGGAGTAAACCGTGTTTTCAAAAAAGTCATGAGCGCTTTTTTAAACGCCAACACCGACGCCTTTTTCTGCAGCTCAGCGCGTCTTTTCAAGTTGAAAAAAAGTTCAGCTTTTCTGATAAAAACGCCCCTTTGACAGCTGACCAATGACAAGCCAGTAGCGAGACCTGAAAGTGGAGAAGGTGCCGGTTATCTCTGTATTTATATTAGTCTACTATGAAATATATCATAAAAGACAACCCTGCCTCTTTTCGTTTACATTTAAATCAATATTAAACATATTAATATGTTGTTCAGAGCTTCAAACAAGTGTGCAAATATGATTATCACTGTAATAAAATTAAATATGACATAAAACACAACACAGTCTCTTTAGTTTATGTATGATCAATAATAGCCATTATAAAAGTATAAGTAAAAGGTAGGCTATAAGACTCTATACAAGAAATAAAGCAAACAATTCAGTCAAACAAAGTCAGCACTAGTAGGCTACAACAGTAAAGTTAAAAAGCCAAATATGTCAACTTAATTCCATTTGTGATCTGAGGAAGTGTACTGCCAGAGTGCATTGCCGCATGAATAAACTACTTGCTTTGTTTTACTATTTTTGGCTTTATTTTACCATTTGTCTTTTGTCAGTATATATGGGCGGATCTACAGGGGTAGATCCCCCAGCTGCCCCCCTAACTTTGATGATCCAAAAACTGTACTTGTAAAAACAACCCGCCAGTATGTCCAATACATTTACCAAAAGTAAACCATTTCATTTTTTATTTTAAATGTATTAAAATTAAAATACATAAAATACCCCTCCCCCGCCCCTCAAATGCTTAGCTACGTCCCTGATTCAATTGACACTTTTCACACTCTCACGACACACATACATTTTCTCACGCACAGAAAAGCAAAGAGGACACGGAGACCGACAGACTAGACAGAGCAGGTTACTTATCATATATATATATAAAAAATCTCAGCTCTCAGATTCTGTCACTTTTATTACGAAATTCAAACAATAAATGCCGTTTTGGCGTTTGTAAATGTTACGTGACAGATCCCTAGCTGCACGTGGACCGATCATCTCTAGCTAATAGTAAATAAACACGAATGGACAATGTTGAAAGAAACAGTAGCCTACAACTTACCTAAATGTATATTCCTCATACATAATATTGACCAATCAGTCTGACAAAGGGGTCAATAAAACATCTGGAGAACAATCATGTCACATAACATTTACCTCAGGAGAGCCATTTAATGACCAATAGGCTATAGCACATTAGTTAGAAAAAAAGAGCTAGAGAGTATTTTGATAAATATGTGTAGTGTACCATATTACATATTTATTATATTTTTATGTATATCATTAAAAAAGTAATTATAATAAAAAGGTTAGTAGCATTAGGTGAGTTGTTTTTTCTTGAGATTAGGTTCATGTTGTGTGCCTAAGATTTATCCAAATGAGTCAATATTAAATCAAATCACAATCATTTAATTGAATTGAAATAACAAAAAAGCGTAGCTTACCAGAAAGTGTACCATGTAAACACTGTAACATGTTTAGAAACACATAACGCTGTTTGTGAAACATTTTGCTGCAAAGCACGACAACAGTCGCCTTAAGCTTTCCTAAAAAAGATGGGTGATCATGGGTCATTTCATTTGTGGACTGTAATTATAAGTTTTTAATTATAATATGAACTTGAGTATTGTCCACTGTTGTATATTTGTAGTCCACTGCATCTTGGACACAATTATTGTACTTTTTTATATTTTCATTTTGCTTTTTATACTGTTTTGTTTTGTTTGAACACTGGTCTTATTCCTGTTGTGAATTAAAAACCTTTGAAGTGTGTAAGGGCATGATTAACAATAAGTACTGTAGTTTAAAAGTGGTTTTGTGTTTGTTTTGTTAAAGCAATTCACATATAGGGATTTCCATGTACCACCTACCCCTGCCACCCTGCCAAGACCTCTTGCCACCCCTTTGCCCCCCCATGTCAAATTTTCTAGATCCGCCACTGATAACCCCAATAACGACAGCAAATAAAATGGTAAAGGTCTTATTAATAATAAAAATAAAAATAAATAATAAGAAAAAACATTGTTACCATTGTTGTATTTTGCTGAATGTTGAAGTGTGTGTGTGTGTGTGTGTGTGGGTGTGACTCAAGCGTGGTCAATTGCAAGATACCGTCACAAATATAGAGGGATTAAATCAACACAATTAAAAGTTTATGCCACAGGTGATAGCATGAGAAAATGAGAAAAAATATAATTATTTGACATGAAATATAGTTATGTTAAATATCATTCATTCACAAATTTTATATACACACACACTATTTATTACTTCCCTTCCTTTGAAATCAGGTAACTGTGATGTCTTGTTGCATCGCGGCATCAATAGGAAGAGAATTACAGTAATATAAATGAAGTCCAAGTGCCCGACCAAAGGAACACTGATCTCCATAATGACGAGTGGAGGAAATGAGTGAAAACTCTATTAAAAATTGCCCCGCCTCAAAAACCTTTTGCCCGCCTGTTCTTTTCTTTTTTCTTTGGCAAAATGGTACTCAAACCAGTCAAGTAATGATTACTTGGGTTTTCTAAGTAATGAAGGCATTAGCACGCAAATAGTTCAGATTACTAATTTGTTTTCAAGGTCCCATGGCATGGATTTTTTATTTTATTGTATAATGTATTCTGAGGTGTACTTATATTGTTAGAATAATTTTTACATCATAAAATGTCATCATTTAGAAATAAAAGGCATTTTTTCTATACTGATGTTTGCCCTGTGGCTGAATGCCCTGTTATAAGGGGCGTGTCTGCTGTGAGACTTCAGTAAAAACGGCCACTGTTGTGATTGGCTGACATCTTTGCATTTGAAATGAGCGGAGGGGGCGTGGTTTATCGAGGTCTATGAGGCACAAGGCTAAGCCAGAGAGACGGATGTCACTTCTCATCAGTTCTCAGCACGTCTCAGTTCAGTGAACTGTTGTAGTTACTAGAATATACTTCAGGTTATTCGTTTATTTCTAGTCGGAGGGGCTGTCACTCATGTCAGAAAGTTAGTTACTTTAGTAAATGATGGATCAGTGCTGACTCGAGACGCGAACAGTTTAGAACAATTCAGTCCGATTTGGTGAACTGGAGTCAATGCACTGACAAGCATTCGATTACTTTCCCAGCTCACAGAATAATCCTCCAGTTCACCGAAGACTGAATGCGTATAAATCCCCAAGACGGACATTTTGACATATTTTTGTGTGTATTTGTCCGTTTAAGCACTCACCCTAAGCCCAAAGTAGCCTGTACTGGAGCGTTTCTCTGCATCTCGGATCGCTCCGTCTGTTGAACAGCGTCTCTTCCGCAGCTCAAACGCTTTTACACGTGGCGTTACATGATTCGACTGATTATGATGTCACGTATGGGCCGGCCCGGTTCTACAGGGGTTCTAGAGGTGCTAAGCACCCTCAGTTGATACTGTAATATACTGGCGAAACAGTTTTGCAGATTTGTGTCCGAGCTCTGGAGAGCGCCATCTCTTTACAGTGTGTGTTTGCAGCGGTGAGTAATGTAGCCAATCACAGATATAGCTGTTGATCTCTCGAACGCGATCAGAATCTCCACCGCTCAAAACGCCAGTTTCTGAGTTAATGCAGGCTCGCCAAACCTCTCATTAACAAAGTCAAGACACGATGTAAGTAAGAGATTTACTGTTGACAACTTCATTTTTATAACGGAGCTTTGTGAGATCGCGATGAACTGACAAAGCAACTGCATTTTAGTGATCGTAGTGAAGGAATTGAAAATAATCAAAGATATTTGATATTTGAAATCCAACAAAGAGATTTGCTTTACTGTTGTCAACCCACATCTTTCTTATCAGAAGGGCCATCTGGAATTCCTAAACACAAAGGATGCTGAAGGCCTGCAGGCAAAAAGTGTGTCACAGCTTTAGTACAGTGGGGGAAGTTTGGTCTGATTGGTCAGTTTGAATGTCTCATGTTTGGGTTTGGTCACATGGTCAGGGAAAAGGATAAAAGAACACTGACTACGTTTACATGGACAGCAGTAATCTAATTATTGACCTTACTCTGAATAAGGCAATAATCTGATTAAGGTGTTTACATGAGTTGCTTTTAGAATATTACGTTCATGTTCCCGTTTTACATGTTACAGAACATAGTTTGATTAATAGTACGTCATTACGTCCCCATGCCACGCTACGCTGTCCGGCGTCCAATCATAGCGCGACTTTCGTAGGTCTGTTCAAATCAATGGGCTCAGGCAACCCGCTGTAACTTTACCTGCGGGTGTCGCTGTTGGACAGTGTGACTTTATAAAAACGAGTGATTTTTATACTTTTTTTATGAAATTATGATATTATATATATATATATATATATATAGTTTTATTTTTTTTATATATTGTGTCTTTCAGGTTTTTTTAAGAGACACTGCCCATCTTGCCTCCTTCTTGACAACCTACATTTCGAATAATAGCTTTGATAAATGATGAAAATGTGATGAAAAGGTTTCAAAATCGTGATTGTTTGGATTGTTTTTTTCTGCCATCGAGCCACAAGCGCTCACTGAATGGCCATATGGCTCGCGAGCCTAGAGGTTCCCGACCGCTGTTGTAAGCAGACAATTATGAATCTGGGATTACAGATACAAAATGATCGTATTTTACTTTTAAAATGAGCATTATTGCAACACAAAGAAAAAAAATATAGAGGAGGCCGTGTCCGAGTGAGCAGTCAAGCAAGACACGCAGTCACGCACCATAGCAACACGTCATGGCAACGACATTTCAGACTGAAAGATACGTAAAAGATAAACGGGAATTTAAGCGCATTGTTTTGTACGCGCGGTTATATTAATTATAATTCAAATTCTGTTTTATTTGTCACAATATTATTGATGATTGTTTAGAGGGGCACTTTATATACTTTTGATACGAGCCCCCAAAGCCCTCCCCTCTGCACTTGCCTGGTGTGTGTGCCTGGTGTGTGTGTCCTGTCACAAAATGCGGCGAAAACTCCTTCACGACGTTAATAGTTAGATTAAGGTGTGTACATGTCTACAATGCACTTGGATAATGCGACTAAAATAGGCATACTCAACATGTCTTAATTCGATTTTTGTTTAATTCGAGTATGGCTTTAACCGGATTAAGGTAATTAGAAATCGCTGTTTACATGGTAGTTTCTTAATCAGAGTATGGTCTTAATCAGATTAATATCGGAGTATAGTTATCCATGTAAACGTACTGATTGTAACTGATGCTCTGTCTCTTTGATTTCCTGGCTCTTGAGGTCTTTGGGCTTTCTCTTCTTTGCTCTTTTCTTTCTTTCTCCCTCTCTCTCTCTATCGCTCAGGTAACATTCTATTCATGCTGTGAACGATTAATTGTATAAGTTTATCATCTCATACATCAATTTTGAAACTATTTTAAGTGTAACCATAACCAGAGTTGGTCATTAAATTCTTTCCATTACAAAAACTGTGCTTACTAGTTTTGATTTGTTGTTGACTTTGAAGTGCTCCCTATAGCAATACAATATAGTCACATTATAGCAACGCTCTCCCACATATTTTGCTATTGTAACTGCACTTATTTCCTTCGTTGGTATGAGTTGCAGTGGGTGGAAATAGATGAGAAATGTACAGTTTCTTCCATCTTTCTGATAACGTTTCTTTAGTCGATTGGTGACCCTCCGGCCTGAACACCTGGAGGAGTTCACTCTTACAGTAGCGATCTTGGCTCACTTTCGAGGCTTCAGGCTGTAACATTCATTGAATAAAACTATTGTTGCTAAGAGGACCGACGGCCAATCGCATGCTGTAAAGTTTAGGAAGTGACCATCTAAATATAAATGCCTCTGCACGAGACAGAAATATCCTCCTGACCCAGAATAGAGGTGTTGCCTCTGTAGAGGACATTATATTTTAGGGAATTTCTCTGACAACATACACAGTTTTAAGATATTCTTACGAAATATGAGACATTCTTATGAAAATATTATTACCCGTTAATAATGTATTATTACCCAAAAATCCCATTGTTTGTCTCAATAAATGGGTTCTGGTGTGAGGATAGAGCATATAACATAGGAATTAAAAAAAAAATCGATTTGTTTTTTATGTTTCAAACAATGACCGGGAAAAAAAAAAAACAGTAACGCTTTAAAGCAATGTAAAGGCAGACTAATAGATTAATAGACAATTTGTTGCAAAATATTTTTGATATTTTGATTTTTTGGTAAAAGTGATGACTTGTAAATAAATAATCATACATTTCTCACTTTACACTGCTATGGTTGAGCACATTTACTAGAGCACCCTCAGTGATTTGATTCTGGATCCGGGCCTGTGTATGGGTGACAGCGCTTTAAAGGAAATCATGTTTTCATAATCAGTGGAAGCAAAAATCAAAACCTGCAACTAAAACATAGCCCTAATTATCTAATTCTTGAGCGCAAGGAGGTTGTGGTGGACCGGGCCTGCACCGCCTGCGTCCTCTGCGGACTGGGAGGATCGGCTCCCAGCTATAAGGGGCAGTCTGGTTTCTTTATAGGAAGTAAAAGAGACACTAAACATATTTGTATAATGACTCCAATCGACTTTACCTTAGTTAATAAACACACACACACACACTCATACACACACAAACTGGGCTCGATTCAGTTGTTTTAAAGGTATTTAAAAAGTCTCACTCCTCTTCTTTGACCCCACATTGAAAATGAATGAGAAAAGCAAAAAAAGAAAAAGAAAAAAAGAAACCCTAAACTATTTGTCAAAAAAGCAAAAAAGAAAATAATCAAAAAAAAATCCAGCATAAAAAAAATCCAGCATAAATCTGAAAATTTCCACACCACAAGAAGGCTTAGTACTAGAGCACAAATGCAATGTGAAATGAACATGATCACTCACACACACACACACACACACACACACATACACACACACACACACACACACACACACACACACACACACACACACATCATCAACTAAATGACTGATCTAAAGCCCACACTGTCACTGTATGATGATTGAAATGAACTGATGACATCAGCGTTTTCTCCGGAGCGGCTGTACAAAATTCTAAATTAAATTCTGCTGCATTATTTTCCTGTTTAACACTGTAAAGCTGCTCTGAAACAATCTGCATTGTTAAAAGCGCTATATAAATAAAGCTGACTTGACTTGAGGTGTCACTGCAATAGAGAGCATTTTTATAGAAATTGGCAAATAAAATCAATAATTCCAGCATGAATCTGAACATTTTCACATAAGACATACAGGTGTGTGTTCACTCTTCACTCTTGTTCATATATGCTTATTACTGTTGTTTTGTTGGTTTTATTTTCTTTTTAAAAATGAATTTCTTATTCTAAAGTTAATTATTTTTATACACTTGGATTATTGAAATAAATAATGTGTGATTAAAATCAAGTCTTTTCTTTTAGTGCCAACCTGTGTAAAATAAATGTTCGTGGTCATACTGACCTCAAAGACAAGGAAATGAGGAGCATATGAGGAATATGAGGAATATGAGGAATATGAGGAATATGCACATTCCCTAAACTAGGGCTGTAACGATTTGACCAAAAATAAAAATCTCATTTTTATAACATTTTACCTCGATTACGATTAATGAACGATTATTTTGCTCTTTTTTTTTTGCTTTCCTTTTTTTGCCCTCATAGTTCACTGATAAGGTTTGTACTGATTAAAGATAAATTATCACATAGTCCTACATTACATCTATCTGAATGCATTAATGAGAGAGTGATTGTGTGTGTGAATTAGTCAAACCGTCTCTATTCATTATGAAGCTGTGGTTTGTACTTCAAAGGTATTAAAATCTATAGTGATTGAGTTTCTAAGCTACTTTAGTGATAAATCACAGGACGGCGTTGACACTGAGTTTCTGCGCTGCTCTCTGCGCGATCTTCACGTGATGTTCGAGCTTCTGTCTGAGTGTTCATGTGTCACAATATATCAGGCATTAGTTCAACATAATACACACCTGATGGTCTAAAATCACTACAATGTTCAAACTGGCAGACCTTAAAACACATACAACAGACAAAGCTTTGTGAGGACGCAGGTGAAAGTGATCTGGCTTCGGGGCTTGCGCGCCGTCTCTCTGTGTGTGTGTATCAGCGCATATAAAGAACGGCGATTAACTGACCTGTGTAAACTGTGTAAAACATGCAATTACCTTAGTAACACTGAGCATCTATAAATACAGATAACTGCTCCTGAGTCCTGCATCTGTCCGTGTGCCTGCAAACTGCACTTGATGTGACTGACGGGCGGAGTCACGTGAAAACCGAAATAACCGACATGGGAAAATAACGTCGGTTAGAGGTTCTAAATTTCGTTAATCGTCCAGCCCTACCCTAAACCAGGGGTTTTCAGACTGGGGTTCGGGGACCCCCAGGGTCCTCCAGAAGGTTCTAAGGAGTCCCCAGAAAATTGCAGAGAATAAAAAGACAAAGCAAAAATGGAATTGGAATTGCTCAGTCTATTATTTTTCTTCTCCCTCTCGTGGCGGCCTCACAAATTTCGTTGTTTCGCCATTAAACAGGAAGTTGTTGTAACGCAGGCATACAATGTCCGATCTGCAAAAAAAACTTCACGTTTGAAAATAGTCCTGGCCCTAGAGGACCCTATTGGAATTGCTCAGTCTATTATTCTTCTCCCAAATGAATCACATCTTTGAGGGCCTAAACACACTCGAAAACTCACAAAACTTTGCACACGCGTCAGAAGTGGCGACAATTTACGTCTGTTATGGTATTCAGAATTAGGCGTGGCAAAATGGCTTTGAAAGCGCCACCTACAAAACTTCAACGAAGTGCCCCTCCCGCTACGTTTCACGTACAGGTATGAAATTCGGTACACACATGCAACAGCCCAATACCTACAAAAAAGTCTCCTGGTATGAAATCTGAAAACCAACAGGAAGTGAGTTATTTTGAATTTTCTTTGCAAAATTGTTGCAAATTTTGCCATTTCCAGACGTTGTACATTAATCAACTCCACCTAGAAATTTGACCAGATCATCATCATATTTGGTCAGTCTAATCTAAAGGCCTTTGCGATGTGACATTGCGAAGCTCTTGAGTTTTCCCTGAAGGGCGTGTCCGTGGCGGCCTCACAAATTCTGATGTTTCGCCATGAACAGGAATTTGTTGTAACTCGGACATTCAATTTCCGATCTGCCCCAAACTTCACATGTTTTATTAGAGTCCTGACCTAAACACATCTACATGACAGTATTCAGTTATAGTCAAAGCGCCACCTGCTGGCAGCAGGAAGTGTGGCACATTGAAGTGACTTTGCCTTCTATATTTACCCGCTTAAATGCATGTTGCCCACTATTCTCTGTTTTCCTGAGGCCACCGGGTGGCAGTGGCCCCGGATGCGAGGGCCCTTTCATCGCTGCTTGCAGCTTTAATTGCTTTGTATCTTTCTAAGTTTTTCTCACTATAGTCTCCTTTATCTCGCTCACTGGGGTTGTAAGGCAGTATTCTTAACGCAGTACGTAAACTGCTTACATACATTTATTGTGAAAGTTGCTTATACAAATCATTTTTAATTGAAAATGTTCTTCTTCAGGTTTATAAATCCAACATTATGTAGTATAGTATTATTATAGTATAGCCAATTTAAGTTGGGAAGCAATATGTTGTATTTATAATAACATACTTACTATTTATCTAATGGTTTAAATGTTTTTTCTTACATAAAAATAGATGTATTTTAGGAAGGGGGTCCCTCATAAAGGTCAATCATATTTGGGGGTCCTTGGCATCATAAAGTTTGAAAACCCCGGCCCTAAACTACTCCGTTCTGTGAGAGATAACTCTGACGACTCTTAGCATAAGTGCAATGACGTGGAATAACTAGCACTAGCTCATGTATCACAGTCTCTCACTGACACATGTCTTTCGTGTTTTCCTCTTCAAGAGATTGAGATGCACATAACGCATCGCAGCTCGGCGGATTTCTTCGCCGCTGGTGTTGTGTTTAACCTTCAGTGCAACATAAACCGTCCGCAGAATGTGAGTGTGCGCTGGAGTCGTGTTCGCGGTCAGAGCCTGGAAAACACCACTGGATTGACCATCAGAGATGACGACCTGTGGTTCCTTCCAGCCGAGCTCGTCCACAGCGGACAGTACTCCTGTCTCAGCAGGTATGGCTTCTGTTGGACACACTGAATACTCAAGACCACTTGTTTATCCACTAACCATGTGGTTTTTTCCTGCTGAGGTCCATTTACAATGTTAGTGAAGTTGAAAATGCTCTCTTTAAATGAAATGACCAGGGTTCTTTAACAAATATCCACCTCTTGTTTCTAACGTAGTGAAGGATTCATCAGAAGCAGAGGTGGACAGTAACTGAGCACATTTACTTGAGGACTGTACTTAAGTACACTTTTTGAGTATCTGTACTTTACTGAAGTATTATTTTTTAGGGATACTTTTACTTTAACTTCACTACATTTGAAAGACAAATATCATACTTTTTACTCCACTACATTTCTATCAAAGTCCTCAAATTCGAGAGTTGTTTCTATAGCAGCTTTGAAAGTCAGTGGATGACATGTTTCTTCTTTAAAAGGTTTTGTTTTTGTTTTTTTGCAGACAGCCTATCAGTAATCACTTGTATAGGGTCATGTGAAGTTTCCCAACATTTTTTTAACACTGATCAGTTTATAGCAAAATGGAAGAAGACGATTCCTCGGCACAGTGTGTGCACCCATGGTCATACTTAAAAATTGTGTTTCAGTTTTCTCAAAAGAATAAAGATTAGTTTAGTTGGCATACACTTGAATGTCTCATAAAATGTAAATGTCTGGGAGAAAGAGAAGTGCAGACATATGGATGAATCTGAAAAAGCCTGATGAAAGAGCTCAGTTCAGTCTGTTTTTTGTGCCTCTGAGATGCCAGAGCTCGAGAACTGAATAGAGCTTTCTTTTGTGGTTTTTTTTGCACTTAAACAGACCAATACACACAAAATGTCAAAATTGTAATTTTGGAAAGTATTCACGTGAACAAAGTTGATTATGTCTTAAATTAATGTAAACAGTTGGGGGAATATCGGATGTGTATCAGTGTATACACTCTAAAAAATGCTGGGTTAAAAATAACCCAAGTTGGGTTGAAAATGGACTAACCCAGATATTGGGTTGTTTTAATCCAGCGATTGGGTTGTTTAAGCAAACATATAACCCAACCGCTGGGTTAAAACAACCCAATTTTTGGGTTAGTGCATTTTTTAGAGTGTAGGATTTGTGCATTCTGCCTTAAAGTGGCAGCAGCTTTGTAAAGAGCTTTGTAGCTTTCATACAAGTATTTAAATTAGTTCAAGGTAGTCGTACGCTAGCATGCATGATGGCATAGAGTACATTTATACAGCAATAATAAAATAATGCACTGACTTAAAAAAGGAAATTTACTTTTGATACTTAAGTACTTTTAACAAATACTTCTGTACTTTTACTTAAGTAAAAATCTGTTTAAAATGCTCTTTCTTCACCAGGAGGTTTTGAGTTTTGAAAGTTACAGTATGTTTAGGAAATTCAAGGATTTGTAATTCCTCATGACATAACCTTCAAACTCTTACTGAAATACAGCATCATTCTTGCATACTAAGAAGAACCAGTGGAGGACCATCTTTGAGAACTGAGAATTATCCATTTAAAATCAAGGTGTAGGGCATAAAGATGGCACTGGCACTGTATGTTTTGTGTTCAGGATTTCACACTGTCAGTTCTTTCATCCCAACGCTTGTTCTTCTTGTGTTCTATATGGCAGAAAAGGCAACGACACCTGGGAAACGATATTTGACGTCTCCGTTCACAGTGAAACATGCCCACGTATGAACAGACAAGATGATGTAAAGAGCATAAAGGAACTGCAATGTTTCCTTCCTCACATCTTCGAGATAGACCCTGGAGCTCAAGTGACCTGGCGAAACGTAAGACATGTAAACACACACACGTGCCACGCTCACACTGAAGGGAAATACGGTTATAACACAGTTTCCTGACCGGACATGCGCAACATTTTAGAAAAGGTTTCTATTTCAACAACAACATGCAAAATATGACAATGATCATCTCTGATGTTGATTATGGGCTTTGTTTAATGTTAAAATCATCTAAAGTGAGTTTGAATATTATTTATAGCCGCACTGAAAGCAACAGTGGGTAATTCACCTCAGATCTTCTCATGTAAACATGTCCTGTGCGTGTGTGTGTGTGTGTGTGTGTGTGTGTGTGTGTGTGTGCACGCCCACTGTAATCTCTCTCTTTGTTCTCTGTAGAACTGCCATCCACTCAGTGGGAATTACGGGAGGGTTTTCCCGGTGGACAGATCCCCGGGGAGAGTTGGACTCTACACCTGCTTTGTGAACTTCACGTTTGAGGGACAGAACTTCTCTGCTGCCCAGACTACAGAAATCTACTACCAGTCTTTAGATTTTGGTAAAACTCTAGTGGCTCTATTTCAAAACATTATCATTATAGTCTACTGTTATTATAAACTAAATGTAATATATTTATATTTGACACTTTTCACTAAAATTGTCAAAGCGGTTCACTTAGAAAGTCATTTTAATTATTTGCATCAGGCGCCTATGATGCCTTACTATGCTCCCTATGTAGGCAGCTCACTGATCAAACAAAGAATGATTTTTTCAGTTTTAATTAGTAATGTTCTCTTTTATAAACATGAAGATGTACAAATAATACGTTTTAAAGCTATACTCTTAATATTAACTCTTGTGCATCAATTAAAAAAAGTCACACATAGAGGACAAAAATGTCCATGTCAAAAACTGTCATAAAAAAAGGAATATTGGGAGCACAAAATTAAGTAAAAAAAGTTTAAAAAGTGAAACAAAAAAGAGTTATAGAGGTTTAAGATTATGAAATTATTTATAAATAATATTTTATAAAATATATATATTTTATGAAACATGTCGAACTCTAAAACTGCTAGAAAATCAAAGCCATAAATGAAAAAAATAAAAAAAACTGTTCCAGATTTGAAGTTGATATCTCAAGAAATGACACACCCACACTAACACACACACACACACACAGTTACGGCGGCATCATTTATGAAATTGGTTCTATAATAATACATAAACAGAAAACAGGAATAAAGTGAGTGTTTGCTTTATATGCCAAATATAGACACTTATATATTATATATATAATTTGCTTTATAGGCGTTTCAAATCTGATGAAAAATAGTCAAAATTTACATTTTGAAGCCTTGCCAACAGAATGAAAGCCTGTTAATCAAGATCGCATCATTTTATAGTGAAATGGCAATGGGATTAAAAATCGCAGTTTTAATGGGTTTCAATGGGGACATTTTTGTCTAAAAGGCGCTGAGAGGAACTAATTTGTGTACCCAGTGCAAAATAGTTTTTTTTTAAAGGAAATGGGGGTGAAAAGTTAAAATTCCAATAAAAATACACACTTGTGGCAAAGACAGAAATGTCCATAAGGATGCACAAGGGTTTGTTTATTTGTTTATTTATTTAAATGGGTCCCATTAGCTGAAAGTCTTTGGGATCTTCCTGGGGTCCATTCTCAAATGTTACATTACAACAACAACAACAACATTACAATCATCACAGTAGATAAAATATACAGAAATACATATTACATATATATATACATACACTCACACATACAGACATAAAATCTGGTTTTGATCCATAACAGGACGATGCACAAGGGTTAAGACAACCACCCTTAGTATCAAGGTTATTATACTGTAGTTAACTTAAAAAACATTTACGTTACTTGAAATAAAATAAACAATAATTGAATTAAATTAAAATATCAAAAAAAGTATTTTATATCAGGTTTGCAGCAGGTCCTGTTCCAGAATTAAATCACTGAGGGTGTTCTAGTAACGGCTCCACCATAGCAGTGTAAAGTGAGAAATGTATGATTATTTATTTACAAGTCATCACTTTTACCAATAACTGGAATTTCAAAAATATTTTGCTGCACATTTCCTATGAATCTATTAGTCTGCCTTTACACTGCTTTAAAGCGTTACTGGTATTTTAACACATCATCCTCCTGAGAACCAGAAAAAAGGTTTTGTGAATTTAGATTTTTTTTTTAGTTCATTACATTGTTTGGAGCTTAAAAAAATACAAATGGATATTAAAAAAAATTCCTATGTTATACTATATCCTCTGCTCTGTAGAGGACATCAGAACTATTTATTGAGAAAATGAAAAGACAATGGGATTTTCTTTTTCATTCACCAGTCAATTTTCATGCTTCAAGCTTTTTTTATCCAAACTTTGTATAAAGATGGTTCTCAATGTTATGAAAGATATAACAGAATAATTTGATATACCATTTTACTATGCATTATGCGTGTAAACATGGCCATATGCCATTCCCAAGCAATGCATCCACTGTATATCATTTGCATATGAATGTGTTTTGGGACAATATGTAATGTAAAAAGATGTGTAATAATATTTTCATAAGAATGTCTCATATTTCGTAAGAATATCCAGGTAAAACCTCTATTCTGGGTCAGGAGGATATTTCTGTCTCGTGCAGAGGCGTTTATATTTAGATGGTCACTTCCTAAACTTTACAGCATGCGATTGGCCGTCGGTCCTCTTAGCAACAATAGTTTTATTCAATGGTTGTTATAGCCTCGAAAGCGAGCCAAGATCGCTACAATCACTAAAATGCTGTTGCTTTGTCAGCTCATCGCGATCTCACAAAGCTCCGTTATAAAAATGAAGTTGTCAACAGTAAATCTCTTACTTACATCGTGAGATCAACAGCTATCTGTGATTGGCTTGGCTACATTACTCTCCACTGCACAAACACGCTGTAAATAGATGCATATGGCTCTCCAGAGCTCGGACACACACGTGCAAATCTGTTTCGCCAGTATAGTATCAACTGAGGGTGCTTTTGCTTATGTTTGAGGGTTCTTAGCACCTCTAGCACCCCTGTAGAACCAGCATGATATGCAGGATTTTCAGTCATTGATATGTATACCATTCGACCGCTCCAGTCATGTCAACGTGCCGCCATTTTGTAACGGTCAACATCAACACTTCAGATGCTGTCATCACTCACAGTAAACACACACTGCGCAGCCTCTATAAAACATGCCGCGATTTAAATTCCTGAAGAAAAGGGATAAACTTTCACAGGTGAGAATGTGTTGCTTTGTGTATATGTTTTAACTCAGTATTACAGGTTTTTAACTACGATTTCTTTTTTATGTCGTGTCAGCTAATGTGTTCTTCATGTATTGTGTTAGTTTAACAATTATAAAGTTTGGATCTACTCAAAAACACGTATCATTTGTTGGTTAATAACAGGCTTCACGCTTCTTGAATTTCAGACTCAGTATTCAAGGACTGAAAGTATGTGTCTTTGAAAGTGACTAAAATGAAACTAGAACTAAATTTAAGAGTATAGGTAAAGAAGAGAAACCGCTAGATTTCTGCTGTGAGCGCGCCCTACTGTCAGAGAGTGGAAGTGCATTTCATTCCTCGTCGTCGTTCAGACAAATGCAAAAGATCGACCCTGACGAGCCGTTTTTACAGTGTTGATAAGCTATGTGCATTCAAATAATGTACAACAATAAGCTATCTAAAATATTAGATATAATCTTATTTTAAATAAATGTATAATAATTTATCATTTTGACTCAAAAATAGTTGAAAATGCAGTAATGTGATGTTCATCGTTTTATAAACCTTTTTTTATAAACAATTGCAAAACAGGATGATTTGAGGATTTAAGCTTTCAAATGATAGCTAGTTTATGCTGATTAAAGATGGTTTGAATAAGCTGTATATTGATGTTTATTAAACAACATTACTAATTTATTACTATTTTTATAATTGATTTATTTTGATGGCTGATTGGTTGATGGTTTATGATTCCAGTTCACTGCTTTCAGTGTCTGTAGGGATCCTAAAAGCACAATAACTGTTATGTCAAGAAAATGTTTTCACTTTAAGTTCCTCAATAACAGTGCCTAGTAATCTGTCGAGTTACAGATAGCAGTCAATAAGGCAATAGCAACATTAAAAAACTGTGTTTGTGTTAAGACAACCTAGCAGAGCTTCAGACACATGATAAAGGCCCGCCCGTAATAGACCATTCAATAGTGTCTGATATTCACTAGTAAACCTTAATAGTATCTCAATTATACTAAAACACTGTTTACAATCCGTTGAGGATAATCTACAGTTTAGCACTATATAGACGCCTGAAATAAGAAGTGTTTGTTCTCTTATGATCGGCCCACACACAGTAGATGGCAGTATAAGCAGACTGTGATGAGTGTGTGTGTGTGTGTGTGTGTGTTACAGTGGTGACAAGGCCTGAAATCTTCTACCCGAGGCCAGGCACACAGGCCGTAACACTGGGTGAGTGGCGACAGGTTTAACTCTTGTGTTGCTGTACGTGTCAGTTAGAGTTAGTACTTGTGCATGTTTTTACTCAAGGCCATTTATCTGCAGAAATATCAGCATTTAAGAGTTGTATTTATTTCATTCAGGGGTGTGATTTTGAATTGAATTGGTCACAAAACATTCAATTGAATTTGAATGAGAATGACAGGAAGACCAATTTATTGAATTTCAATGTAAAGACACAAAGTCATGAAACATTTTGAAAATGTCCCTGCAGGTAAAAGTTTCAATCTGAGCTGCAAAGCTCTCGTTGGGGAGAACGACATGGACGAAACGGATATATACTGGATGATTGAACCTGAATCTCTCACTCTGAACTACAACAGCACCACGTGAGGACTACAGAAACGTTTGCTCTTCATGTAAAGAGAGAGAGTTTGTGATGTGACTAACCACACGTCTGGTTTTTCCAGCCTGGAGGAGGACGGGAAGCGGTACATGCGGGCTGATTTATCCATCCCAGAAGTCACAGCTGAATATCTGTACGCTAATCTCACCTGTCTCGTTCAACACCCAGCAGGTGTTGATTCTGTAACAGTCCAGCTCATCCCAGGTCAGCTCTTGGTTTATTCTCCATCACCTCTGCTTGTCCTCTCTTGTCCCGCCTGCTTCATTCTCTTTTCTCTCCAGAGAGTCAGAAGGAGCACCATTATCGGATCGGCCTTGGTCTGGCCGCTCTGGTCGCTCTCATCATGTTACTGGGCGCCATGGCGTTTCTCTTCAGAGTCGATCTGGTTCTGGCCTACAGGGATGTTTGTCCATCGGCTGCTGTATGCAACGGTACATTACCTTTATCGACTGTTTTCTTTATTTATAGGTTTCTCCACATATTATACACTCACCTAAAGGATTATTAGGAACACCTGTTCAATTTCTCATTAATGCAATTATCTAATCAACCAATCACATGGCAGTGTCTTCAGTGCATTTAGGGGTGTGGTCCTGGTCAAGACAATCTCCTGAACTCCACACTGAATGTCGGAATGGGAAAGAAAGGAGATTTAAGCAATTTTGAGCGTGGCATGGTTGTTGGTGCCAGACGGGCTGGTCTGAGTATTTCACAATCTGCTCAGTTACTGGGATTTTCACGCACAACCATTTCTAGGGTTTACAAAGAATGGTGTGAAAAGGGAAAAGCATCCAGTATGCGGCAGTCCTGTGGGAGAAAATGCCTTGTTGATGCTAGAGCTGAGAGGAGAATGGGCCGACTGATTCAAGCTGATAGAAGAGCAACTTTGACTGAAATAACCACTCGTTACAACCGAGGTCTGCAGCAAAGCATTTGTGAAGCCACAACACACACAACCTTGAGGCGGATGGGCTACAACAGCAGAAGACCCCACCGGGTACCACTCATCTCCACTACAAAGAGGAAAAAGAGGCGACAATTTGCACCAACTCACCAAAATTGGACAGTTGAAGACTGGAAAAATGTTGCCTGGTCTGATGAGTCTGGATTTCTGTTGAGACATTCAGATGGTAGAGTCAGAATTTGGTGTAAACAGAATGAGAACATGGATCATCATGCCTTGTTCCCACTGTGCAGGCTGGTGGTGGTGGTGTAATGGTGTGGGGGATGTTTTCTTGGCACACTTTAGGCCCCTTAGTGCCAATTGGGCATGGTTTAAATGCCACGGCCTACCTGAGCATTGTTTCTGCCCATGTCCATCCCTTTATGAGCACCATGTCCCCATCCTCTGATGGCTACTTCCAGCAGGATAATGCACCGTCACAAAGCTCCAATCATTTCAAACTGGTTTCTTGAACATGACAATGAGTTCACTGGACTAAAATGGCCCCCACAGTCTCCAGATCTCAACCCAATAGAGCATCTTTGGGATGTGGTGGAACGGGAGCTTCGTGCCCTGGATGTGCATCCCACAAATCTCCATCAACTGCAAGATGCTCTCCTATCAATATGGCCAACATTTCTAAAGAATGCTTTCAGCAGCTTGTTGAGTCAATGCCACGTAGAATTAAGGCAGTTCTGAAGGAGAAAGGGGTCAAACACAGTATTAGTGTGTGTTCCTAATAATCCTTTAGGTGAGTGTAAAGTTCCAATCATATCAGTTGCACATTTTAACACATGTAGAGAAAAAAAAGGAGATATCAGAAGACAGGCAGGGAGCCAAGACACACTCAATATAAAAGGAAGAATTATTGACCCCAAATAAAAATGCCAAACAAAGAAATGGTTACATGTTTAAGCAACACATGACCCTAACTCAGGAGTGTCCAAACTTTTTTTAAAGGGGGCCAAAATCAATGTTTTGGACATACCTGGGGCCCGGTCCCTTTTCTATTTTATATATATATATATATGATAATGACATGTTTTGTTTCTTGGAAACATGACAGATTTGACAAAAGCTTGAGCTGACAGTAGAGTAGCTTGAGATAGGACACAGGAAATGTATAGATATTTAACAATATCTGTAAAACTTTCATCACCCAAAAAGTTTTAATGGGTGAAATTTAAATATTATTAGTGAGTTAGAACTCTATTCTTATTTAAATTTAATAAGTGCTCTATTTAGATCACCACAGGTAAAACCACACTACAAAAAATACTTTTCTTAGTATTTCTGTCTTTTTTCCAGTCCAAATATCTAAATGAAGATGCTTTTACTAAGGAAAATTACATATTTTTTCTTGATTCCTGGGGGAAAAAAATCCAAATGAATTGAGTTTTTTTTTGCTTGAAACAAACTAAATTATTTGCCAATGGATTAGAAAAATAATCTTGTTTCTGTTTGGGACACAATAAACAAGATTCCAAACAGAAACATTATTTTTCATTTCCCATTGGCAGATAAATTTGCTTGTTTTAACCAAAAACTCACTTCAATTTCATTTTATTTTCCAGAAAATAAGAAAAAATATCTAATGTCATTTAACTTATCTAGTAAATGCATCTTGATTTAAGAATTTTTAGATATATTTATACTAGAAACAAGACAAAAATACTAAATGAGCATTTTTTGCAGTGCACACAAGGCAAAAAGTAAAACAAAAATCGATATCTAGAATGGCTTTAAGGTATAATTGGTATAATTTATAAACATGTGAATACAAATGCACAAAACTGCAACTTACTCATTTAATACACGTCTACATTACAAATGAAATAAAATTAGATATTAACCTACATTTCTGCCAAATGAGCCCGGTTACAGGTAGTGTTACCACAGTAAAGCTATGATAAATGTTGGTGAATTGTTGTTTGAAAAGTATTTGAACTGAATCGGCTCAGCTGATTTGCATTAGTGTTGATTAAGTGCTGTTAAACTGGATTTAAATTCAATCAAATCACAGAGAGATTTGCAGCTCGTACCGGAGACCTCTACACTGAACTCGCGACGCTTCTCATTGGCTGTTTAGTGGTCATGTGATCGAGACACTCAGCAGGTAAACACATTTGTTCAGACTCAGAGCTCATGAGTTGCGCAGAGCACAAGTATCTCTGTTTCGATCCGCTTTGGGCGCTGTTTCCCTGGCCTAAAATCTAGTACTGCCACTTGCGTTGACATCGTGAAACTGCATGATTTGTAAATTATCCGTGGCGGGCCACATATAATATATTTTAATAGACAAGCTGCGGGCCATATGAAATTCATCCCCGGGCCGCATTTAGCCTGCGGGCCGGACTTTGGACACCCCTGCCCTAACCCTAAACGCATAAAATATCCAAAAAACACTAGGCCAGTGTTATATATTTTGTTCAGTCGAGTACTTACAATATCCAAAATGTTTCCAACTATTTGTAACTTGTGAGAAAATTATGATTTTAACGAAGGAACCGGGACGTGTGAGGGATTCGCCTGTCAATGCCGTCATATCCGCGTTAACCTCGGTTTCCGCTTTTACTGTCGTAGAAACCATGGCAACAGACGTGGACGACTGCGTAACGTCTCACGCTCTTTTAGTTTCACTCAAACATTACGGACCGAGGCAAGCAGACTTTGGAACAACAAGAGAAATCAAAAGAGGACCAGTATGGACGTGGCGTTTTCCAGAGTTTCACAACAAACCTCCGTTTGAGATGCCACTAATGTGCTTTATTAGACCGGTGAGCAAATGTACTTAAAACTAATCAATATAATGTCGCTCAACTTAATGAGATATGAGAATATCATCAGTGTGATGTAGATACTGCCAGTCTCATACAGCCAACAAACTTACACGCAGAATAACATTATAACTCTCAACACACTCAGAGTTCAGATAGTGAAGACTGAGACTGGGTTTCCTCACAGGTTTAATCGGTCAGATAATCTGACCTGTATGAGCAGTAACTCAGCACTCGCGGGTCGTTCGGTAGAAGGAAATGTCCTCATGGCTTTATATCTGCCAGGACTCGCGTGTGGCGCTGATATCTACGGTGGCCCAGTAGTGCACAACACAACGAAATTTAAAAAGCATACATAAGTTCACAACACAACGAAAAATCCACAACACAACGGAAATGCTCCCGACCACTAGGGGACTCTCGGAGTGCGGTAAAGTTAGTTTTCCTTGCATTGTTCTATAGATTCGCCAATCTTACAAATATTTAAACACTACGATCAGTTTTAAGTGTGCAATTGTATATCGACATGAAATATCAATTCAAAATCACCTACGTGCATTATAGCTGCATATTTATACTCAAGAACGCTTTGACCCGCTGCCACGGCGCTAAGGGAACGTCTGCCAATTCCACTAAGTTGAAACATAATTTGTATGAATTAAATTTACTTTTTTTAAATTTTCAAATTCCAATGTTGTGTTGTGCATTATTAAGTCAGTTTTACCAATACAATCAAGCTGTGGAATTTTAACATGTCTGTTTTTAAATGTTAGAAGCAATTTTAATTCATACAAATTATACGCTTCAACCAATTGGTGGACTTGGCAGACGTTCCCTTAGCGCCATGGTATCGGGTCAAAGCATTCTCGAGCATAAATATGCATGTAGGTGATTTTAAATTAATATTTCATATCGATAAACAATGGTTAGCCTACATACTGTTAAAACTAATTGTGGTATTGATTTCTTTGTAAGATTGCCGACTCTATAGAACAGTGGCAACTTTACCGCACTCCGAGTGCCCCCGAGTGGTTTGGCGCATTTCCGTTGTGTTGTGGCTTGATTTATTTGTGTTGTTGCTTTTTCGTTGTGTTGTGAACTTATGTTTGCTTTTTATATTTTGTTTTGTTGTGCACTACTGGGCCACCGTAGATATCTGTCTCTTATTAGTAATTGCGTCATGTTACAAACACTCATCCACAAACATTAGATCCATCGGTATGACAATGATTCAATGACTCCACGCTCATTCATCGCATCATCAATCTACGCCGGTTAGCGACCCCTCGCGGCGGAAAAATACGTAGTGTAGCTTTAATCAATTATACGTGCGGTAACCCACTGGGGAAAATACAAGAAATGTACTATTTTCCAGTATGCACGGAGTGAACGTTTCCATATATGAGAAACACACATTTTGTAAAAGTTCTTGGAAGAGCCCCTCAGGGAATATCTGATTTTTCCAGTGTGATAAAGTGAAAAACGTCTTTTATCCACAAGGAGTGAGTAGGTGGAGCAGATGATTTCCAATGCAGTAAAAATTGACGGACAGGCCACAAAATCCACCTTGTACCTTGAACAGTGAGTTGACAAAGAAAATCAGGTCTAAATTTATTTCTATAGCACATTTAAAAGCAACCGAGTGGCACCAAAGTGCTGTACAGTAAGACAATGTGCATAGAAAAAGAAAGCATAAAAAGAAACAAGGCACATACAAAATATAAACACCTTAGTCCCAATACAATCCAAAAAAATAAATGAATAAATAATCTACCAATAGCAATCTAATCAAAAGCCAGTGAGAACAGATGAGCGATTTGAAGCTGGCTAAAGAAACTAATGAAAACTGCTCCAGAGTTCAAGCCCGACCATCCTTAGTTTTACAGTGAACACGTGGGACAGGTAAAGGAAGCTGATTTACACACCTAAGAGTTCTTTGGAGTTCAGTGACCACTCAGACAGAAACAGTGTCGGCCCACATCCGGTCATCCATGTTTCCGTGCTGCTGTCTGGGCATGATCATAAAGGGCAATAAATATTCATGCTGAAATATAAGTTGGTGAATTTCACTGTTAACAGAAAAAAAACATTACATTTTTCCTAAATATGTTATTTTTGCATCGTGGCATTATTTTCATGACAATTCTTTTTTAATCTTAATTTATGTTCTCGTCATATTCTCATAAGAATTGAATTACTGTAATACTGCATTTTTAACAGCCTAAATTTAAGGTATTAAAACAATAGTACCATTACATATGTTTAAAATGTGCATTACTTTTTATTCTCATTACAGTAATGGAAATAATGAACTGAAAATAATAGTCCTGAAATAAAGTAATAAAATAATCATTATTATTATTATTTCTCATTAATTTCTTCTGATTGTAAGGCAAAATAGGACATTGCCATGTTTAAGCAGATGAAGGAAGTGTCAGATACTCAAGAGATTCTCATTCCTAAAGCCCAAATAATCAAAAACTGCATACCGATCATTATTTTTTCAGTATTTTTTTTTATTTTTTATTTATGAAATTATAAATGTATTGTAATTTGAGTGTGTATTGATTATTCTCATGCTTCATTTAAGATGGAAAGTCGTATGATGCGTATGTGAGTTATCTCCATGGTGACCAACTCAGCTCATCTACCGCAATAACCTTTGCCCTGCATTCCCTTCCTGCGGTGCTGGAAGATCTTTGTGGTTACAAACTGTTCATCAGTGGTCGTGATGAACTTCCTGGGGAAGGTAAAACATCCTGTCACATGACAACACACACACAAGCTGAAGCGCTGGTCCATCTGTAGCTAAACATATGTAAGAGATATTGTATCTCAACAGGACCTTCCTGGTTAAATAAATAAATCAAATAAAAAAATTTATCTGAACCATTTTCAGCCTTTAGAGAGCATTCAGTATGAATGTCATGTATTTCATCACATCAGTCATTTAAGTTGTTTAATGTTGGGGTAAAATACAATAAAATCCTGTTCAAATTATGAATGTATGTTTTCAGACTGTTTTTCACTAAATAAACAAGAGGAATAATCAATACATAGTCATAAACAGCTTTATTTACCTACAGATATTTCTACTGGAGGCGTCACATCTGAGTGATGCTGTGGTTTTTAAAGATCTCTGTATTAATCTGCATGAAAATCACTGTAATATTCACAATTAATATTTAATACATCACCGACAAACATTAGATACTCCAAAAGATTTCGACAGTTTTACCATAAACAAACTAAAACACTAACTGTGATGTGGATTAATGAAGCAGGCCAGATTTCTGTAATAGTGATTATAAACTTACTGTGCTTTGAATACACAATAACCAGGTTTATATATTTATCATGAATAAATCCAATTTGATTCAATCTTATACATTTTAACCAAATGATTCTCAGCTGGCCATACTTTTTAACTGAATAAATGTATTTCTTTCACGATGAACAGATTTATGCTGGCTCTATGCCGTTTGAATAAATGCATTTAAAAAATATGATTATAAATCAAAAAGATGCATTTATGTTTCATTTACGTATGACTGACAAATATGAATTCATTAGGTTTATTTGTTAAACATTTTTAATTCAAATAGATGGACATTTTATATACAATTCAAATGCACAAATCCTGAATTAGGGCTGAATATTTTGTGAATGTATGTCAAGTCAAGTCAACTTTATTTATATAGCGCTTTTAACAATGTAGATTGTTTCAAAGCAGCTTTACAGTGTTGAACAGGAAAATAATGCAGCATAATTTTATTCAGCTGTAGAGCCATTCTGGAAAAAACGCTGATGTCATCAGTTAATTTCAATTATCATACAGTGACAGTGTGGGCTTTAGATCAATAATTAGATCATATTAATTAGATTTATTTCAATGTTTCGTTGAAAAATGTAGTGTCCCCAACTGAGCACGCCAAGCCAGAGGCAACAGTGGCAAGGAAACCAAAACCCCATCAGGTGACCTATTGGAGAAAAATAAACCTTGGGAGAAACCAGGCTCTGTATAATGTATATTGTAATATTGTAGGGATGCACGATATTGGATTTTTGCCGATATCCGATATGACGATATTTTTCAACTAATTTTGGCCGATGCCGATATTGATACCGATATACGTTTATTTTGTTTGGAATCCACCATTTTGAGCAAAACTAAAAAATAAATTCATGCTGGTTTCAGATTTCTGAGGTCTCCTTAATAAAATTATACTTGTTAAAGATAAATAAATGGTAATAAAGTTATTTTTTATAATAAGAGTATATTTTCTCTAAAAATAACAATAATAAAGTCAGTGATTTTTCACCCCAGACAGATGCAGTTGTAACCAAAATATTGTATTTTTGGATGTAATGTTTGTGCACATGAAGTGGGGGTGGCGTGGCATCAGTTGATGCGGTCTTTAGCTTCAAATAAAAAAAAATATACAATTATTTTAGTGCTCTTTGGATTATTTTTTTTATCATCCATTTCATACAATTTTATTACAGATAAATAAACTGTATATAAAAGTATTTAATTTACAAGTTTTTTAGTTCATTTTATTACTGCAACAACAGCGCTCCTATATAAAATTCAGCCGGGCGAGCACTAGGACCTGGAGGAGCTTCTGCTGCTGTGGAGGCTGCGCGCGCTAGAGAGTGGAGAGACGCGATTGTGCTTATTTTGGTCTAGTTTTGTTGTGAAAACCTGGCAATCCTGTTGATTCACAAATTCAATATAATGATGTCGATTAATGATGTCAATATAAATCACCATACATGCAATGTATATTTGCTTATTTTCACTTCAAGAATGAGCACACGGCTGACATGATCTTATCGCTATAGCAGTCCTTGCACACGTGAGGTATTGCAGGCTCATATCAACACGTTATCATATCGGCAAGGCATATCGGCATAATTTTTTCATATCGGCCGATGCCGATTTTTTAATTTATGCGTTTATCGGCCGATTCCGATGTCGTGCCGATAATATCGTGCATCCCTATAATATTGTAATGTATATTGTAACAATCATACAAACAAACTCTCCCTCTTCCAGCGGTGCATGAAGGCGTGGCTGACAGAATGAGCCGAAGTCGAAGGCTCATCATTGTTCTCACGTCCCAGTCTCAGAGCGATGTCTCCATGAAAGCCCTCCTATCAGACGGAGGTGTGCGGCTGGAAGAGTCGTCCTCGCTCTACGAGCAGCGAGTGGGTCTCTTCGATGCTCTGGTGAAGCAGGGTCTGAAGGTCGTCCTGGTGCAGGTGGAGGATGGTGTTGAAGAGGCTCTGCTGCCCGAGTCTCTGCGCTACATCCGCCGCACCAGAGGCGTCCTCAGATGGAGGCCGAACGCCAGTGATCGGGCAAACAGAAGGTTCTGGAAACACTTGCGTTACCTCATGCCTCCGGCTCTGAGGCGGTGAAAGCAGCACGTCCATCTAGTGCAGATGCACATTCAGTGTTAACAGCCATTTGAACAACAGCCACACCTCACCATTCTTTACATTTGTTTGTTTTTTCCCTTTATTTCTGATCAATTATGATTATTATTATTCTTGTTTTTTCTAGAATTATATATATATATTTTTGTATTTTTAGAAGTGGCTGCACATTGTGACTACAGTTCATGTCAAACAAGTTACTGTTAATTATTTTTGGAATTTTTTTTCAAAGGAATTCATGTCATTGCAAATAAAAATATTGATATAATACAGTGCATATTTAAATAATTTCTCAAAAATCTGTTATCTATCTATATTACTTGCGAAGTTGCTTTTTGTATTTGATAAAAAAATCGTTTATTGTAATTTGGATTATAATTATTATTTTATGAACGCAGTAGTGTTATAGTGATTTTCATTTACATTTATGGCAGACGCTTTTATCCAAAGCGACTTACAGTGCACTGAGGGACGATCCCCCTGGAGCAACATGGAGTAAAGAGCCTTGCTCAAGGACACACTGGTGGAGGTGGCTGCTGGGACTGTACCAGCGACCTTCTGCGTATCAGTTCAGTGGTTCATCTCCAACTTCATGAGAATTCAGGGGTTTTCCTCTAAACGTCATGTCTAAGAGCAGGCCTGCCCGTGGGAAATTACCACTGTCACGGTGTCACTTTTCTTGTAACTGAGATTACCTTTCTTTGCCCTTAAGAGAAAACAGGAAGTTCTTGCACAGAAATTCATACGCATGAGCTCTGAACATGTCGTCGTATCCTCCTGGGACCCAGAAAAAAAGTTTTTTGAATTGAGTATTTTTTTCATGTCGTTACATTTAGAGCATAAGAAAATTATATTTTATTCATATGTTATGATATGTCGTCTGTAGTGACACCAGGACTTGTTTAAAGAATAAAATAACATGAAATTGCATGTATAGGCAAAAACAATGGGATTTATTTTTTAATTCACCAAGACATTTTTAGGTCTAAACTTAAAAAAACTTTGTTTAAAGATGATTCTAAACTATTTATGAAAGATATAACGAAATGGCATTGATATGCCATTTTACTTAATGCAATATGTGGGTAAAATGGCCATACTTTTGGATTTTCCCATTCAATACAATGAATGTATCTATACACTGCATCTAATTTGCATATTAATGTGTTCTTGGTGCAACGTAATCAAAATAGAAGTGTAATAATGGGAGTAAAAATTGGCAACATTTTCATAATAATATATATTTCATAGGAATATTGATATGTAATTTATTTCCCTATTCACTTGTTTTGTCTCCAGAATGCCTGATAATCATGATTTAAGTCCTGGCGTCTCTACAGTGGACATTTATGAAATCAATGCCCTGCTCTGGAACAGAAAGTCATATTTTGATTAGAAACCCCATGCCGTAATTTATAATCATATCTTCAGTATTACTGAGAAGTCTAGTTTCAAATATAATTCCTTTGAAGTGCTGGTGCTTTATGTTAACATTATCTAGTGTAAATAATAATAGTGTAAATAAAATCCCATATGAATTTTGTGCTGGCTACTGTATACAGGCCACCAGGACACAATACAGACTTTATCAAAGAATTTGCAGATTTTCTATCAGAGTTAGTTCTGGCTGCAGATAAAGTACTAATTGTTGGTGATTTTAATATACAGTACATGTAGACAATGAAAAAGACGCATTGGGATACTTCAGTGTACTTCACTACCTAGGGTACTTCACTAGTCAAGTCAAGTCAACTTTATTTATATAGCGCTTTTAACAATGAAGATTGTTTCAGAGCAGCTTCACAGTGTTAAACAGGAAAATAATGCAGCATAATTTTATTCAGCCGTTCTGGAGAAAATGCTGATGTCATCAGTTCATTTAAATCATCATACAGTGACAGTGTGGGCTTTAGATCCGTCATTTAGTTTATATGGTTAATTTAGTTCAATAATTAGATTTATTTGGATATTTAGTTGAACATGTAGTGTCCCCAACTGAGTACGCCAAGCCAGAGGCAACAGTGGCAAGGAAACCCAAACCCCATCAGGAGCAGAATGGAGGAAAATAAACCTTGGAGAAACCAGGCTCAGTCGGGGGGGGGGGCAGTTCTCCTCTGGCCAATTAACAAACAGCATATGATTATTATTCTGACAACTTTACAGGTCAGAGGTCATAATAGATCGGAATATTCGAAAGATCGGAGGCATCACGCCGGAGACGGGTTTATTGAGGATGATATGTAGATTAAATAATTATTAAATAGGAATATCCGAACGATCGGAGTCATCCCGGGAGTCTAATTGATACGGTCTCTCAGACACTTCAGGGTCATGTGTTGGTCTTCTCTGGCCGCAGGTCCTCCATCTGATCTGGATCCGGCCCGGATCCGGCTGACTGCGGTAAACCTCGGGATAAACAGAGAGACTATCATTAGCGTAGATGCCATTCTTCTGATGATGTCACGACTCACGAGTACATCAGGTGTTATGGGAAGTGTTCCCGGTTCCGGCTGACCTAGTTAATGCAGCCTAACAATCATTTAAGTAATGTTTTATTAACAAATTTCGAGCATGTGCAGATAATTAAACCTAATTAAACATGAGTGAAGCACATTAAGCTAATCAATTTTATCAACGATAAGAGGTGTATATATTCTGCAGATTTACCTTCTTTCTTTGACCATTTTTATTTTAGTATCCCTCCACCACCCCATCTCCTCATGTTGATTCTAATAAACTCTTATTAGATGTCAACACAATCCATAATATACCTCAGTCTAGTTCTGGACTCTCTATCACTATCACTCTATCACTCTATCACGCCGATATTCCGAGCCCAGAGCCCTCCCCCGGACAGCACAGCAAATACGCATAATCTTTACTCTATTTAATTTGATGTAAGTGTGAACTCGTGAATTGAAAAAAGTGTTCCCTTTCAGTCGGTCACGTTCGACGTACGTCGGAACTGACCAACGAATTGGGATCTGTTTTCAGGGGCCGACCTACTTTGAGTAATTAAAAACGAGCCAATGAACATTGGCATGCGATCACGCATTCCATGCACCGCCCTGCGTCGCGGGTATAAATAAGGAAGTGGAAGTGCCGAATAACCCGCTTTCAACTTCGGGGCCGAGCATTTAGCATTCCTGGTGTTCCTACGAAGAGTTTTTTCTATCTACGAGCGGAGAAGAAAAAGTCCCACCTGTTCCGGTTCCAGTGTCGGAGCGGTTTTTCTTCTCTCACTAAAAGAGCAACACGGTTTGATCCTGCGTCTTTTTCAAGATGTCATTTAAACCGTGTGTTTCTGGATGCTCACGATCGACGGGCTCCTCCGTCCGCTACCCTCGATGGAGGCGCGGCTAAGGGTTACGTGGAGGTCCCTCCAGTGGAACGGTCGGTTGCGATGCAACTGTGTCCTAAGACCGGCTCCGACTGGCGGGGCCATCCGCGTCTCCCCTCCCGGGCGTGTAGGTTCTCGTCCGGTCTAACGGGCAAAGCCTACACAGCCTGTGGAGAAGCCGCGTCTTCTCTGCATGCCATGGCGCTCCTGCAGGTCTACCAGGCCAAAGCGCTCAAGGAATTGCACGAGGGTAGTTCCGACCCAGGGGTTATGCAGGAGCTGCGTACCGCAACGGACCTCGCCCTCCGGGTGACGAAAGTTGCCGCATGCACCCTGGGTCGGGCGATGTCCACTCTGGTGGTCCAGGAACGGCACCTATGGCTGAACCTGGCGGATATACGTGAGACCGACAAGGTGCGGTTCCTCAACGGCCCTGTCTGCCAGGCCGGCCTCTTCGGCGACGCCATCGAGAGCTTCGCCCAGCAGTTCTCGGTGGCACAGAAGCAGACGGAGGCCATCAAGAATATCCTGCCTCGGCGACCTGCTACTGCCTCCACCCAGTCGCCGGCTGCACCTCCGCCTGCTCGTCGCCGAGGGCGTCCCCCTGCGGCCGCCTCCGCCCCTGCTAAACCCAAGCAGCAGCCTTCACCATCGGGGAAGCAGGGTGCCGGTCGTAAGGGTGCCGCCCACCCTGTGTTGGGGCCTGCTAAGTCGGCAGGCAAAAGCAAGGGCAAGCGACCCTGACACGGGGAGCCCAGGGAGGAGAGGAGCTCAGGAGGACCGGGGGGGGATGTCCAGACTGGTACCGTGAACATCCTGCCCCACATTCTCAATAAAAGAGCAGTTTCCTCCCTCCCTGAGCCCCGAGAGGGACAGTTTGGCAGTGCGCGACGCCCCCGGGCCTTGCCTCTCCTTTCCTTCCATCTCACCCCTCGCCAGGGGGCAGCAGAGTGGGCACCGAGGACGCCCCCGGGCCTTCTCACCCACTCTCTGCCCCACCTGGAGTATTCAGGCAACACTCCAGGCCGCCTCCGGGCCTCCCGAGTCGGGTCTGAATACTCCACCTCGCTGCCTCACCCCGGGTACGTCTGTGGTGCCGTTGGTCCCGCTAGTTCGGTCTCTGGGGGCCTGGTTAGGTCTCCCCAGGCCGTCTCGCTGGCTCATTCGTACCATCAGACTCGGCTATGCGATTCAATTCGCATGCCGGCCTCCCAAGTACAGGGGCATCCTCTTCACCTCCGTGCGGAGCAGCGATGCCCATGTCTTGCGGTCAGAGATCGATGTCCTGCTGGCGAAGGGCGTGGTCGAGCCGGTTCCTCCTGCCGATATGTTAACGCAGAAATGCATTTTCCAATGCATCCGTCCCCAAGATTGGTTCGCAGCGATCGACCTGACGGACGCGTACTTTCATGTCTCTATCCTTCCTCGACACAGACCGTTCCTACGCTTTGCGTTTGAGGGGAAGGCATGTCAGTACAAAGTCTTGCCCTTTGGGCTGTCCCTGTCGCCTCGCGTCTTCACGAAGGTCGTCAAGGCAGCCATTGTTCCGCTCAGAGAACGCGGCGTTCGCTTACTCAACTATCTCGACGACTGGCTCATACTCGCCCAGTCTCGGGAGCAGTTGTGCGAACACAGGGACATGGTGCTCAGTTACCTCAGCCTGTTGGGACTTCGGGTCAACCGAGAGAAGAGCAAACTCTGCCCCGCGCAGAGGATCTCTTATCTCGGTATGGAGCTGGATTCGGTCAACTGGACAGCGCGCCTCACTCCAGAGCGCGTCCGGTCAGTGTTGAACTGCTTGAATACGTTCAAAGGCAGGAGAGCGGTCCCACTGAAATTATTTCAGAGGCTCCTGGGGTATATGGCATCTGCAGCCGCGGTAACGCCGCTCGGATTGCTTCATATGAGACTGCTTCAACGCTGGTTGCACGACCGAGTCCCAAGATGGGCGTGGCAGAGCGGTCATTACCGGGTCTCAGTTACTCCTTACTGTCGCCAAACCTTCAGTCCGTGGTCAGACCCCTCGTTTCTCCGGGCCGGAGTGTCGAGGCATGCTGTGGTTTTCACGGATGCCTCATCCACGGGCTGGGGGGCCACGTACAACGGGCACGCAGTTTCGGGTCTGTGGACGGGGCCCCAACTGCGTTGGCATATTAATTGCCTAGAGTTACTGGCGGTACGTCTTGCCCTGGCCCGGTTCAAGAAACCGCTTCGGGGCAAGCACGTACTGGTCCGTTCGGACAGCACTGCGGCCGTTGCGTACATCAACCGTCAGGGTGGTCTACGCTCCCGTTGCATGCTCAAGCTCGCCCGCCATCTCCTCCTGTGGAGTCAGAAGTTTGTGAGGTCACTTCGTGCCATTCACATCCCAGGTGCGCTGAACCAGACAGCTGACGAGCTCTCTCGCCAGTCGACACCTCCGGGCGAATGGCGACTCCACCCCCGGAGTGTCCAGCTGATATGGGACCACTTCGGAGTTGCACAGGTAGACCTGTAGACCCCTCTACGAGGCACCTCTACTCTCTGAAGTGGAACCTGTTCATCGAGTGGTGCTCTTCCCGTCGGGAAGACCCCCGAAAGTGTTCGATTAACGTTGTGCTTTCCTTCATGCAGGATGGGTTGGATCGAAGGCTGTCTCCCTCCACCCTCAAAGTATACGTCACAGCAATAGCGGCATATCACGATGCAGTAGATGGTAAATCCTTAGGTAAGCACGACTTAATTGTCAGGTTCCTCAGAGGTGCGAGGAGACTAAATCCTCCTCGTTCTCCCTCGATACCCTCTTGGGACTTAGCCCTGGTGTTCAGAGCACTTCAGGGCCCCCCATTTGAACCTTTGCAGTCTGTTGAGCTAAAAATCCTGTCCATGAAGACAGTTCTCCTGATTGCATTGGCTTCAATCAAGAGGGTAGGGGACCTGCATGCACTCTCGGTCAACGAATCGTGCATAGAATTCGGGCCCGGAAACTCTCACGTCATCCTGAGACCACGGCCTGGATACGTGCCCAAGGTTCCTACCACTCCCTTTCGGGACCAGGTTGTGAACCTTCAAGCACTGCCCTCGGAGGAGGCAGATCCAGCCCTGGCTTTATGTCCTGTCCGCGCTCTTCGTGCTTACGTTGACCAGACACAAAGCTTTAGGACCTCAGAGCAGCTCTTCGTCTGTTACGGAGGCCAGCAGAAGGGAAAGGCTGTCTGCAAGCAGAGGTTAGCCCACTGGATAGTGGTTGCTATCGTCTTAGTGTACCAATCGCAAGACGTGCCTTGCCCGTTCGGGTTGCGAGCGCACTCCACAAGGAGTGTTGCCTCCTCCTGAGCGCTGTCTCAAGGCGCCTCGCTGACAGATATATGTAGAGCTGCGGGCTGGGCGACACCTAACACATTCGCTAGATTCTATAGCCTCCGTGTGGAGCCGGTTTCTTCCCGTGTACTCGCCTCCAACGGCCGGTAGACGTGAAGTGCCCGTTCCTGTGTCGGCTTGCATACGCCACTCCCGCCAATGGCCGGATTCGTGCATTTATCTTCTCCAGTTGTGTTCCCCAGAAATGGGGAACCCTGTCGAGCTCCTCCGTCACCCCTTGGGTGTCAGACGTTGCGGCCGTCTGATGCCAGGCCTGCACCCGTATGCTTATGGAATGTGTGTGTAGGCTGGGTTCCATGTGTATGGTCCCCTCAGGGCGACCCCATATGGGTATTTCCACGGTACCTGCTACCCTACTCGGCTAGCCCCGTGTCTTTCCCTTGACAGAGCCCGCTCTGTCATCTCTGGGTGTGTTCTTTCCCCCCTGGGACCAGGTTGGATCCACCCCAGAGACTGCCATATGTTGCACTACCCTGATAGGTTAGTCCTTATGAGTTTTCCACCTCTCCTCCCTTGGAGGACGTGGCTCCGCAGCGTTCCATCTCGCTGAGACTGGCACGCTTCCCAGCGTTATCCAGTAGTCACGCTGAGTGGGTCTTGCAGGAACAGCAGTGACTGTCCTTCCCTGCCGGGAGCCCTGACTCCCACTCCAACATAGGAGTGGTCCAGTGAGCTCAGGCAGGGCGCTGGAAGGGCCAGCATCCCTGGCGTGTTGGTAGGGATTCCAATTCGTCGGTCAGTTCCGACGTACATGGAACGTGACAGACTGAAAGGAACGTCTCGGTTACGTATGTAACCCTCGTTCCCTGAAGGAGGGAACAGAGACGTACGTCCCGTCGCCAGGTGCTGTGCTTCCGATGAAGGGCCGAGTCATTTATTCAGCTCCTCAGTTGGAAAAGCAATATGCGGTACTCCACTTCCTTATTTATACCCACGGTGCGGGGCGGTGCATGGACCGCATGCCAATACAATTGGCTCGTTTCTAATACACTCGAAGTAGACTGGTCTCTGAAGACAGATCCCAATTCGTCGGTCCGTTCCCTCCTTCAGGGAACGAGGGTTACATACGTAACCGAGACGATTTTTGTCAATAATGACTTTTTGTAATAATTGAATAATTTACACTTTTATGTCAGTATACACTGTCGTAATTGTGAATTTTTGTCAAAAATGACTTTTTGTAATAATTGAATAATTTACACTTTTATGTAATAGTATACACTGTCGTAATTGTGAATTTTTGTCAATAATAACTGTAATAATTTAATAATTTCCACTGTTATGTAATAGTATTCACTGTCGTAATTTTGAATTTTTGTCAATAATAACTGTAATAATTGAATAATTTCCACTGTTATGTAATAGTATTCACTGTCGTAATTTTGAATTTTTGTCAATAATAACTGTAATAATTGAATAATTTACACTGTTTTGTAATAGTATACACTGTCGTAATTTTGAATTTTTGTCAATAATAACTGTAATAATTGAATAATTTCCACTGTTATGTAATAGTATTCACTGTCGTAATTTTGAATTTTTGTCAGTAATGACTTTATGTAATAATTGAATCATTTCCACTTTTATGTAATAGTATACACTGTCGTAAATAAAAATTTTGTCCACTTCGACTCTATGTAATAATTTAATAATTTCCACTTTTAGGTAATAGTATACACTGTCTAAATTAGGAATTTTTGTCAATAAAGACTTTATGTAATAAATTAATCATTTCCACTTTTATGTAATAGTATACACTGTCGTAATTTTGAATTTTTGTCAATTTTTAATCTATGTAATAATTGAATAATTTCCACTTTTATGTAATAGTATACACTGTTGTATTTTTGAATTTTTGTCAATAATGACTTTTTGTAATAATTGAATAATTTACACTTTTATGTAATAGTAAAGCGGCGGCAGTGGCTCAGTGGTTCATGTAGGTTGTCTACAAACCGGAAGGTTGGTGGTTCGATCCCTGGTTCCACCTGACCAAGTGTCGAGGTGTCAATGAGCAAGACACCTAACCCCAGCTGCTCCCGACGAGCTGGATGGCGCCTTGCATGGCTGACACCGCCGTCAGTGTGTGAATGGGTGAATGTGAGGCAAAATGTAAAGCGCTTTGGATGGCCGTAGGTCTGATAAAAGCGCTATATAAATGCAGTCCATTTACCATTTACCATTTAATAGTATACAAAGTCGTAATTTTGATTTTTTTTGTCAATAATAACTTTGTAATAATTGAATCATTTCCACTTTTATGTAATAGTATACACTGTCATAATTTTGAATTTTTGTCCATTTTGACTTCATTTAATAATTTAATAATTTCCACTTTTATGTAATAGTATACACAGTTGTAATTTTGAATTTTTGTCAATAATGACTTTTTGTAATAATTTAATAATTTACACTTTTATGTAATGGTATACACTGTCGTAATTGTGAATTTTTGTCAATAATGACTTTTTGTAATTGAATAATTTACACTTTTATGTCATAGTATACACTGTCATAATTGTGAATTTTTGTCAATAATGACTTTTTGTAATAATTGAATAATTTACACTTGTATGTCATAGTATACACTGTCGTAATTGTGAATTTTTGTCAATAATGACTTTTTGTAATTGAATAATTTACACTTTTATGTCATAGTATACACTGTCATAATTGTGAATTTTTGTCAATAATGACTTTTTGTAATAATTGAATAATTTACACTTGTATGTCATAGTATACACTGTCGTAATTGTGAATTTTTGTCAATAATGACTTTTTGTAATAATTGAATAATTTACACTTTTATGTAATAGTATACACTGTCGTAATTGTGAATTTTTGTCAATAATGACTTTTTGTAATAATTGAATCATTTCCACTTTTATGTCATAGTATGCACTGTCGCAATTGTGAATTTTTGTCAATTACTTTTTTAAATAATTGAATCATTTCCATTTTATGTAATAGTATACACTGTCGTAATAAAGAATTTTTGTCAATGACTTTTTTATATAATTGAATCATTTCCATTTTTATGTAATAGTATACACTGTCGTAATTGTGAATTTTTGTCAATAATGACTTTTTGTAATAATTGAATTATCTACACTTTTATGTCAGTATACACTGTCGTAATTGTGAATTTTTGTCAATAATGACTTTTTGTAATAATTGAATAATTTACACTTTTATGTCATAGAATACACTGTCGTAATTGTGAATTTTTGTCAATGATGACTTTTTGTAATAATTGAATAATTTACACTTTTATGCCATAGAATACACTGTCGTAATTGTGAATTTTTGTCAA
This sequence comes from Gobio occitaniae, assembly GCA_033150135.1. Classification (NCBI taxonomy): domain Eukaryota; kingdom Metazoa; phylum Chordata; class Actinopteri; order Cypriniformes; family Gobionidae; genus Gobio; species Gobio occitaniae. The sequence continues at coordinate 62,860 of JARQWZ010003973.1, forward strand.
TAATGACTTTTTGTAATAATTGAATAATTTACACTTTTATGTAATAGTATACACTGTGGTTATTGTGAATTTTTGTCAATAATGACTTTTTGTAATAACTGAATAATTTACACTTTTATGTAATAGTATACACTGTGGTTATTGTGAATTTTTGTCAATAATGACTTTTTGTAATAACTGAATAATTTACACTTTTATGTCATAGTATACACTGTTGTAATTGTGAATTTTTGTCAATAATAACTTTTTGTAATAATTGAATCATTTCCAATTTTATGTAATAGTATACACTGTTGTAATTGTGAATTTTTGTCAATAACGACTTTTTGTAATAATTGAATCATTTCCACTTTTATGCTTTAGTATACACTGTCGTAATTGTGAATTTTTGTCAATAATGACTTTTTGTAATAATTGAATCATTTCCACTTTTATGTCATAGGATACACTGTCGTAATTGTGAATTTTTGTCAATAATAACTTTTTGTAATAATTGAATCATTTCCACTTTTATATAATAGTATACACTCTGGTTATTGTGAATTTTTGTCAATAATGACTTTTTGTAATAATTGAATCATTTCCACTTTTATGTCATAGTATACACTGTCGTAATTGTGAATTTTTGTCAATAATAACTTTTTGTAATAATTGAATAATTTCCACTTTTATGTCATAGGATACACTGTCGTAATTGTGAATTTTTGTCAATGACTTTTTTAAATAATTGAATCATTTCCACTTTTATGTCATAGTATACACTGTCGTAATTGTGAATTTTTGTCAATAATTACTTTTTGTAATAATTGAATCATTTCCACTTTTATGCTTTAGTATACACTGTCGTAATTGTGAATTTTTGTCAATAATGACTTTTTGTAATTGAATAATTTACACTTTTATGTCATAGTATACACTGTGGTTATTGTGAATTTTTGTCAATAATGACTTTTTGTAATAACTGAATAATTTACACTTTTATGTCATAGTATACACTGTCGTAATTGTTAATTTTTGTCAATAATGACTTTTTGTAATAATTTAATCATTTCCACTTTTGTCATAGTATACAGTCGTAATTGTGAATTTTTGTCAATGACTTTTTTAAATAATTGAATCATTTCCATTTTTATGTAATAGTCGTAATTGTGAATTGTTGTCAATGACTTTTTTATATAATTGAATCATTTCCACTTTTATGTCATAGTATACACTGTCGTAATAAAGAATTTTTGTCATTGACTTTTTTATATAATTGAATCATTTCCATTTTTATGTAATAGTATACACTGTCGTAATTGTGAATTTTTGTCAATAATGACTTTTTGTTATAATTGAAAAATTTACACTTTTATGTCATAGTATACACTGTTGTAATTGTGAATTTTTGTCAATTACTTTTTTAAATAATTGAATCATTTCCATTTTATGTAATAGTATACACTGTCGTAATAAAGAATTTTTGTCATTGACTTTTTTATATAATTGAATCATTTCCATTTTTATGTAATAGTATACACTGTCGTAATTGTGAATTTTTGTCAATAATGACTTTTTGTAATAATTGAATAGTTTACACTTTTATGTAATAGTATACACTGTGGTTATTGTGAATTTTTGTCAATAATGACTTTTTGTAATAACTGAATAATTTACACTTTTATGTCATAGTATACACTGTCGTAATTGTTAATTTTTGTCAATAATGACTTTTTGTAATAATTGAATCATTTCCACTTTTGTCATAGTATACACTGTGGTTATTGTGAATTTTTGTCAATAATGACTTTTTGTAATAACTGAATAATTTACACTTTTATGTCATAGTATACACTGTCGTAATTGTTAATTTTTGTCAATAATGACTTTTTGTAATAATTTAATCATTTCCACTTTTGTCATAGTATACACTGTCGTAATTGTGAATTTTTGTCAATGACTTTTTTAAATAATTGAATCATTTTAGATTAGATTAGATTAGATTCAACTTTATTGTCATTACACAAGTACAAGTACAAGGCAACGAAATGCAGTTTAGGTCTAACCAGAAGTGCAATAGCAGCAAGTGCAGGATATACAATGGTTGCATAAGTGCAGGACATGGAAATATACTGAATATATATAAATATGTATAAATAGAGAGATGGTTATTACTATAAACAGAACTGAATTTACAGGTGAGTATGTACAGTGAATTAATATACAGATGGCTATTACTATAAACAGAATTTACAGGTGAATATGTACTATGAATATAATATACAGATGGCTAGTACTTTAAACAGAATTTTTTTACAGTTAGAGGTATACAATAATATGTTAGGCAAGATGAGGAATATAGCAGTGGATTAAGGTAGTGCAATAAATTATGGACAGAGCTATCCAAAAAAAAAGTGTAAAAGTGCAGTGGAAAGTGGTTGCATATTACAGTTAGAAGTACGGTGCAAAATGCAAATGTAAACAGTTGGTACTATAAATACAGTCGGCAGTGCAAATGAGCATAATCCAGTTTAGATATGGTAGTGCAGAATGCATAAGTAAACAGTTGTTACTGTAATAAACAGACGGTAGTGCAAATAACAAAGTGAAGGCAGATGTGAGGTAGGAGAGTTAGCAGTTTATGAGGGAAGTGGATCAACGGTGGTTTGAGTTCAGTAAAGAGACAGCTCTGGGGAAAAAACTGTTCTTTAGTCTGCTGGTTCTGGTCCGGTGGATCCTAAAACGCCTGCCGGAGGGCAGGAGAGAAAACAGTCTGTGGGCTGGGTGCGAGGAGTCCTTGAGGATGCTGCGAGCTCGATGCAGGCAGCGTTTCCTCTGGATGTGCTCGATGGCAGGCAGTGGAGTTCCTGTGATGCGCTGGGCAGTTTTCACCACCCGCTGCAGTGCCTTGCGCTCCGCAACAGAGCAGCTCCCATACCACACTGCGACACAGTTGGTCAGGATGCTTTCTATTGCGCAGCGATAGAAGTTCACCAGGATAGCCGAGGAGAGCTGATTCTTCCTCAGTGTCCTCAGGAAGAAGAGGCGCTGGTGAGCCTTCTTGACCAGGCTGGAGGTGTTGGTCGTCCACGACATGTCCGCCGAGATGTGGATCCCCAGGAACTTGAAACTGGAGACACGCTCAACAGCCATTCCATTGATGTGGATGGTGTCGTGTGTGCCTCTTGACTCCTTCCTGAAGTCCACGATGAGCTCCTTCGTTTTGGTGGTGTTGAGGAGCAGGTTATTATCAGCGCACCATGTGACCAGGTACTGGATCTCCTCCCTGTAGGCAGTCTCATCGTTGTTGCTGATGAGCCCAATCACCGTAGTGTCGTCCGCAAACTTGACGATGGAATTAGATCCATACACAGGCTTGCAGTCGGAGGTAAAGAGGGAGTAGAGAAACGGACTTAGCACACAGCCCTGTGGTACGCCAGTGTTGAGTGTGATGGATGTGGAGCAGGTGGATCCTGATCGAACATTCTGGGGTCTGTGAGTTAGGAAGTCCAAAATCCAGTTACACATTGAAGTGTTGATGCCCAGGTCTCCAAGTTTGGCTATTAACTTGGTTGGGATGACAGTGTTGAATGCTGAGCTGAAGTCAACAAACAGCATGCGTGCGTAAGTGTTCTTATGGTCCAGATGGGTGAGCACAGAGTGCAGTGCCATGGAAACGGCATCCTCTGTGCTCCTATTGCTGCGGTAGGCAAACTGGTGTGAGTCCAATGTGGATGGTAGAGAGTCTTTTAGGTGTTCCAGGACCAGCCGCTCAAAGCACTTCATGACGATGGGTGTGAGTGCTACAGGGCGGTAGTCATTAGGGCACCTCGGGCTAGAGTGTTTCGGCACTGGCACAATGGAAGTGCGTTTGAAGCATGTTGGTACAGCTGCTTGGGCAAGAGACAGGTTGAAAATGTCCGTAAAAACCCCAGCGAGCTGCTCCGCACATTAGGGATGGGCGATATGGGCTAAAAAATGTATCACGATATTTTCTAGAATTTATTGCGATAACGATATCAATGACGATAAATGTATAATCATTCCCCATGTTTTTGGATACAAGTGAAAGCTGCATGCATTCTTGAGAGACTCAGAAAAACAAACGATGATCTATTAAAACGTGCCTGTCATCAAATAGGCTCCTATAATACACAATATATATATATATATATATATATATATATATATATATATATATATATATATATATTTTATTTATTTATTTGATTTTTTTAAATATAAAATTCCTTTTCAAAAATGGAAAAGTTGCATAAATAATTGTCTTCTGTAAAAGTGCAGGTAAAGTTTAAATAGTGCAACTGTGCTGAAAAACATCACACAATGCAAACAATAATAATTAAAATCAATGACAAGTTTTAAATGTAAACCGATTCTGTATTTATTCATACACTCATGTCATGGTGCAAACAGTGGTAAAAATAGCAGAAACAGCTAAAGTAAATATCCAAAAATGTCTTCAGATTACAAAAAAGTTGAAAATAATGATTTAATGATAGAACTTCAGTAATTTGAGTTAATAATACCACGAATTCTTCTACTAAGAAAAATAAACTGGACTAAGGAATAATGAGCTTCTGGGTTCATGAAAATTAATCACGTTGTCAGCGCTCATTCAAACTGATTTGCTTAAATCAAAACACAGTAATAGGTGCTCGCCAGCCAATGAGATTCCCGTTTGTGCATTCGTTTCTTCCTGTTCACGAAAGGCTGAATAATTCCAAACGCCATTATTTTACAGGAAAATACAACAAAGGATATTGTTTACATGTAGCACGTCAATTCTGTGTGGTATAAGACTCTCTCGCTCTCTCTTTGAGTGTGTGTGTAACACTGAGCGCTCTCAGTCACGCGCCTCACACTAGTGTTTACTGCGCGTCAAATACACTGCGCATTCATTGAGATGAACTGAAATAGTTTGCTTTACCGATCGATTGAGACAGAGCGAATCTCTTAAGCGCTCAGTCCAAGTGCTCAGCGAGTGAAAATACATCTGTATGTACAGGTTCAGATTGCCCTCAGGTAACGTTAGCCCCTCGTTTAGCTATGAACTCTTCCGCAGCTTCCGCCATAGTTGTTTTCGCTCTGCACGTGAGATGCGGATTCAGTGTCGCCGCTCCCATCACGCACGTGCCGCCGTGGGCACCACAAGACAATTCTCTCTCCAACCCCCGTTCAGCTATACAAAGTGACAGATGCAGCCACCGCGGCCATCATAAAGTAATAACGGCCAGCGGCGGCACTGTGCGGATGGGGCGCGCCATCGACTAGGCTTTATCGTTATTATCGCGGGAAGACAAATTCTTATCGTGGGGAGAATTTTCACCGGTATATCGCAAACGATAAGATATCGCCCATCCCTACCGCACATGCCCTGAGAACACGTCCAGGGATGTTGTCTGGTCCAGCAGCCTTGTGTGCGCTGATCCGGCTCAGTGACTTGCAGACATCTGTGGTGGAGAGTGTGATTGGTGGGTGGTCAGCTGAGGGTTTGAGCTTGGTGGCAGTTTCTCTGTTGTCTCTTTCAAAGCGAGCATAAAAGTGATTTAGCTCGTTCAGGAAGTTGACATCAGTGACTGCGGGGGTGGAGTGGGGGGGGGGGGGGGGGGTTGTAATCACTGATGGCCTGAATGCCCTGCCACATGCGTCGAGGGTCAGAGTTGGAAAAGTGACCCTCTATCTTTAGCTTGTAGCAGTGCTTGGCCTTTTTGATGCCCCTCTTCAGGTTTGCTCTGGATGTACTGTAGGCTTGTGCATCTCCTGATCTGAAGGCAGTATTGCGTGACTTCAGCAGGAGTCGAACTTCCCTGTTCATCCAAGGCTTCTGATTTGGGTATGTGGTGATCTGTTTCTGGGTTGTAACACTGTCGATGGTGGTATTGATATGATCCAATACAGAAGAAGTGTATGAGTCAATGTCCGTGTGAGCGCCACTGGTGGCTTGAGAAGCAAACATGCTCCAGTCTGTGTTTAGAAACCTTTCCTGGAGTGTGGAATCTGCCCCCGCAGGCCACACCTTGATGGTCTTTACTGATGGCTTCACACGGTTGATGAGGGGTGAATATTTGGGGCTGAGGAACAAAGAGAGGTGATCTGACTGTCCCAGGTGGGGGAGGGGTGTCAAAACGTAAGCTCCAGCAATGTTTGTGTAAACATGGTCTAAGGTTTTGTTTCCTCTGGTGTGGCAGGAAACATGCTGGTGAAACTTGGGTAGCACTGACTTTAAGTTTGTGTGATTAAAGTCACCTGCAACAATAAACGCAGCTTCCGGGTGATCAGTCTGTTGTTTACTGATGGCTGCGTGAAGTTCTTTCATAGCAAGCTTGGCATCAGCATCCGGAGGAATATAGGCTGCAGTGATAATGGTGGAAGTGAACTCCCGCGGTAGATAAAACGGTCTACATTTACCCATGAGAAACTCAAGGTTAGCTGAACAATGACTCCCAACAATAGCAGAGTTTGTGCACCAGGCTTTGTTAATGTAAATGCACAATCCACCGCCTCTGGTTTTACCGGAGCCATCTAGTGTTCTATCCGCCCGGAGTGTGTGGCGTCCCGCTAGCTCAATAGCGGTGTCCGGTATTCCACTGTTTAACCAGGTTTCCGTGAAGATTAGGACGTTACAGTTCAAAAGTTTCTTACTGTGTGTGATGCTGAGTCGAATCTCCTCCATTTTGTTCACTAGCGATCGTACATTGGCAAGGAAAATGCTGGGTAAAGAGAGCCGGTAAGGAGTTAGCCTTAGCTTAGATCGCAGTCCTCCGCGTATCCCCCGCCTTTGTTTACGATCACAGCGCCGCCTTCTAGCACTTCCGCCCGGCCGGGCAGAGCGCATCGCCTCGGGCGTCCTAGCGATCTCAGGAAGGAGTCGAAGATTGTCCATAAAACTGTCGGAAATTCGCAAACCAATATCCAAAAGCTCACAGCGGGTGTACGTTGTAAAGGCACAACTGTTCTGTACGAACAGACCCGAGATGAACAAGAAAAATACCGCAAAATTGCAGAATTTCCATTTTTATGTAATAGTATACACTGTCGTAATTGTGAATTTTTGTCAATGACTTTTTTAAATAATTGAATCATTTCCATTTTTATGTAATAGTATACACTGTCGTAATTGTGAATTGTTGTCAATGACTTTTTTAAATAATTGAATCATTTCCATTTTTATGTAATAGTATACACTGTCGTAATTGTGAATTTTTGTCAATGACTTTTTTAAATAATTGAATCATTTCCGTTTTTATGTAATAGTATACACTGTCGTAATTGTGAATTTTTGTCAATGACTTTTTTATATAATTGAATCATTTCCATTTTTATGTAATAGTATACACTGTCGTAATTGTGAATTTTTGTCAATAATTACTTTTTGTAATAATTGAATTATTTACACTTTTATGTCAGTATACACTGTCGTAATTGTGAATTTTTGTCAATAATGACTTTTTGTAATAATTGAATAATTTACACTTTTATGTCATAGAATACACTGTCGTAATTGTGAATTTTTGTCAATAATGACTTTTTGCAATAAGTGAATAATTTACACTTTTATGTCATAGAAAACACTGTCGTAATTGTGAATTTTTGTCAATAATGACTTTTTGTAATAATTGAATAATTTACACTTTTATGTCAAAGTATACACTGTCGTAATTGTGAATTTTTGTCAATAATGACTTTTTGCAATAAGTGAATAATTTACACTTTTATGTCATAGAAAACACTGTCGTAATTGTGAATTTTTGTCAAAAATTACTTTTTGTAATAATTGAATAATTTCCACTTTTATGTCAAAGTATACACTGTCGTAATTGTGAATTTTTGTCAATAATGACTTTTTGCAATAAGTGAATAATTTACACTTTTATGTCATAGAAAACACTGTCATAATTGTGAATTTTTGTCAAAAATTACTTTTTGTAATAATTGAATAATTTCCACTTTTATGTCAAAGTATACACTGTCGTAATTGTGAATTTTTGTCAATAATGACTTTTTGCAATAAGTGAATAATTTACACTTTTATGTCATAGAAAACACTGTCGTAATTGTGAATTTTTGTCAATAATGACTTTTTGTAATAATTGAATAATTTACACTTTTATGTAATAGTATACACTGTCGTAATTGTGATTTTTTTTTTCAATAATGACTTTTTATAATAATTGAATCATTTCCACTTTTATGTCATAGTATACACTGTCGTAATTGTGAATTTTTGTCAATGACTTTTTTAAATAATTGAATCAATTCCATTTTTATGTAATAGTATACACTGTCGTAATTAAGAATTTTTGTCAATGACTTTTTTATATAATTAAATCATTTCCATTTTTATGTAATAGTATACACTGTCGTAATTGTGAATTTTTGTCAATAATGACTTTTTGTAATAATTGAATTATTTACACTTTTATGTCAGTATACACTGTTGTAATTGTGAATTTTTGTCAATAATGACTTTTTGTAATAATTGAATCATTTCCACTTTTATGTCATAGTATACACTGTCGTAATTGTGAATTTTTGTCAATAATGACTTTTTGTAATATTTGAATAATTTCCACTTTTATGTCATAGTATACACTGTCGTAATTGTGAATTTTTGTCAATAATTACTTCTTGTAATAATTGAATCATTTCCACTTTTATGCTTTAGTATACACTGTCGTAATTGTGAATTTTTGTCAATAATGACTTTTTGTAATTGAGTAATTTACACTTTTATGTCATAGTATACACTGTCGTAATTGTGAATTTTTGTCAATAATGACTTTTTGTAATATTTTAATAATTTACACTTTTATGTCATAGAATACACTGTCGTAATTGTGAATTTTTATCAATAATGACTTTTTGTAATATTTTAATAATTTACACTTTTATGTCATAGAATACACTGTCGTAATTGTGAATTTTTATCAATAATGACTTTTTGTAATAATTGAATAATTTACACTTTTATGTAATAGTATACACTGTGGTTATTGTGAATTTTTGTCAATAATGACTTTTTGTAATAACTGAATAATTTACACTTTTATGTAATAGTATACAATGTGTTTATTGTGAATTTTTGTCAATAATGACTTTTTGTAATAATTTAATCATTTCTACTTTTATGTCATAGTATACACTGTCGTAATTGTGAATTTTTGTCAATAATTACTTTTTGTAATAATTAAATCATTTCCACTTTTATGCTTTAGTATACACTGTCGTAATTGTGAATTTTTGTCAATAATGACTTTTTGTAATTGAGTAATTTACACTTTTATGTCATAGTATACACGGTCGTAATTGTGAATTTTTGTCAAAAATGACTTATTGTAATATTTTAATAATTTACACTTTTATGTCATAGAATACACTGTCGTAATTGTGAATTTTTGTCAATAATGACTTTTTATTATAATTGAAAAATGTCCACTTTTATGCCATAGTATACACTGTCGTAATTGTGAATTTTTGTCAATAATGACTTTTTTTAATATTTGAATAATTTCCACTTTTATGTCATAGTATACACTATCGTAATTGTGAATTTTTGTCAATAATGACTTTTTGTAATATTTGAATAATTTACACTTTTATGTAGTAGTATACACTGTGGTTATTGTGATTTTTTGTCAATAATGACTTTTTGTAATAACTGAATAATTTACACTTTTATGTCATAGTATACACTGTTGTAATTGTTAATTTTTGTCAATAATGACTTTTTGTAATAATTGAATCATTTCCACTTTTGTCATAGTATACACTGTCGTAATTGTGAATTTTTGTCAATAATGACTTTTTGTAATAATTGAATAATTTACACTTGTATGTCATAGTATACACTGTCATAATTGAGAATTTTTTGTCAATGACTTTTTTAAATAATTGAATCATTTCCACTTTTATGTAATAGTATACACTGTCGTAATAATGAATTTTTGTCAATAACGACTTTTTGTAATAATTTAATTATCTACACTTTTATGTCAGTATACACTGTCGTAATTGTGAATTTTTGTCAATAATGACTTTTTGTAATAATTGAATAATTTACACTTTTATGTCATAGAATACACTGTCGTAATTGTGAATTTTTGTCAATAATGACTTTTTGTAATAATTGAATAATTTACACTTTTATGTAATAGTATACACTGTGGTTATTTTGATTTTTTGTCAATAATGACTTTTTGTAATAATTGAATAATTTACACTTTTATGTAATAGTATACTCTGTGGTTATTGTGAATTTTTGTCAATAATGACTTTTTGTAATAATTGAATCATTTCCACTTTTATGTCATAGTATACACTGTCGTAATTGTGAATTTTTGTCAATAATGACTTTTTGTAATAATTGAATCATTTCCACTTTTATGTAATAGTATACACTGTCGTAATTGTGAATTTTTGTCAATAATGACTTTTTGTAATAATTGAATCATTTCCACTTTTGTCATAGTATACACTGTGGTTATTGTGAATTTTTGTCAATAATGACTTTTGTAATAACTGAATAATTTACACTTTTATGTCATAGTATACACTGTCTTAATTGTTAATTTTTGTCAATAATGACTTTTTGTAATAATTTAATCATTTCAACTTTTGTCATAGTATACACTGTCGTAATTGTGAATTTTTGTCAATGACTTTTTTAATAATTGAATCATTTCCATTTTTATGTAATAGTATACACTGTCGTAATTGTGAATTTTTGTCAATGACTTTTTTAAATAATTGAATCATTTCCATTTTTATGTAATAGAATACACTGTCGTAATTGTGAATTTTTGTCAATAATGACTTTTTGTAATAATTGAATAGTTTACACTTTTATGTCATAGAATACACTGTCGTAATTGTGAATTTTTGTCAATAATGACTTTTTGTAATAATTGAATAATTTACACTTTTATTTCATAGAATACACTGTCGTAATTGTGATTTTTTTGTCAATAATGACTTTTTGTAATATTTGAATAATTTCCACTTTTATGTAATAGTATACACTGTGGTTATTGTGAATTTTTGTCAATAATGACTTTTTGTAATAATTGAATCATTTCCACTTTTATGTCATAGTATACAATGTCGTAATTGTGAATTTTTGTCAATGACTTTTTTAAATAATTGAATCATTTACATTTTTATGTAATAGTATACACTGTCGTAATTGTGAATTTTTGTCAATGACTTTTTTAAATAACTGAATCATTTCCATTTTTATGTAATAGTATACACTGTCGTAATAATGAATTTTTGTCAATAACGACTTTTTGTAATAATTGAATAGTTTACACTTTTATGTCATAGAATACACTGTCGTAATTGTGAATTTTTGTCAATAATGACTTTTTGTAATAATTGAATAATTTACACTTTTATGTAATAGTATACACTGTGGTTATTTTGATTTTTTGTCAATAATGACTTTTTGTAATAATTGAATAATTTCCACTTTTATGTCATAGTATACACTGTCGTAATTGTGAATTTTTGTCAATAATGACTTTTTGTAATAATTGAATCATTTCCACTTTTATGTCATAGTATACACTGTCGTAATTGTGAATTTTTGTCAATAATGACTTTTTGTAATAATTGAATCATTTCCACTTTTGTCATAGTATACACTGTGGTTATTGTGAATTTTTGTCAATAGGGACTTTTTGTAATAACTGAATAATTTACACTTTTATGTCATAGTATACACTGTCTTAATTGTTAATTTTTGTCAATAATGACTTTTTGTAATAATTTAATCATTTCCACTTTTGTCATAGTATACACTGTCGTAATTGTGAATTTTTGTCAATGACTTTTTTAAATAATTGAATCATTTCCATTTTTATGTAATAGTATACACTGTCGTAATTGTGAATTTTTGTCAATGACTTTTTTAAATAATTGAATCATTTCCATTTTTATGTAATAGTATACACTGTCGTAATTGTGAATTTTTGTCAATAATGACTTTTTGTAATAACTGAATAGTTTACACTTTTATGTCATAGAATACACTGTCGTAATTGTGAATTTTTGTCAATAATGACTTTTTGTAATAATTGAATAATTTACACTTTTATTTCATAGAATACACTGTCGTAATTGTGATTTTTTTGTCAATAATGACTTTTTGTAATATTTGAATAATTTCCACTTTTATGTAATAGTATACACTGTCGTAATTGTGAATTTTTGTCAATAATGACTTTTTTTAATAATTGAATAGTTTACACTTTTATGTAATAGTATACACTGTGGTTATTTTGATTTTTTGTCAATAATGACTTTTTGTAATAATTGAATAATTTACACTTTTATGTAATAGTATACACTGTGGTTATTTTGATTTTTTGTCAATAATGACTTTTTGTAATAATTGAATAATTTACACTTTTATGTAATAGTATACTCTGTGGTTATTGTGAATTTTTGTCAATAATGACTTTTTGTAATAATTGAATCATTTCCACTTTTATGTCATAGTATACACTGTCGTAATTGTGAATTTTTGTCAATAATGACTTTTTGTAATAATTGAATCATTTCCACTTTTGTCATAGTATACACTGTGGTTATTGTGAATTTTTGTCAATAATGACTTTTTGTAATAACTGAATAATTTACACTTTTATGTCATAGTATACACTGTCTTAATTGTTCATTTTTGTCAATAATGACTTTTTGTAATAATTTAATCATTTCCACTTTTGTCATAGTATACACTGTCGTAATTGTGAATTTTTGTCAATGACTTTTTTAAATAATTGAATCATTTCCATTTTTATGTAATAGTATACACTGTCGTAATTGTGAATTTTTGTCAATGACTTTTTTAAATAATTGAATCATTTCCATTTTTATGTAATAGTATACACTGTCGTAATTGTGAATTTTTGTCAATAATGACTTTTTGTAATAATTTAATCATTTCCACTTTTGTCATAGTATACACTGTCGTAATTGTGAATTTTTGTCAATGACTTTTTTAAATAATTGAATCATTTCCATTTTTATGTAATAGAATACACTGTCGTAATTGTGAATTTTTGTCAATAATGACTTTTTGTAATAATTGAATAGTTTACACTTTTATGTCATAGAATACACTGTCGTAATTGTGAATTTTTGTCAATAATGACTTTTTGTAATAATTGAATAATTTACACTTTTATTTCATAGAATACACTGTCGTAATTGTGATTTTTTTGTCAATAATGACTTTTTGTAATATTTGAATAATTTCCACTTTTATGTAATAGTATACACTGTGGTTATTGTGAATTTTTGTCAATAATGACTTTTTGTAATAATTGAATCATTTCCACTTTTATGTCATAGTATACAATGTCGTAATTGTGAATTTTTGTCAATGACTTTTTTAAATAATTGAATCATTTCCATTTTTATGTTATAGTATACACTGTCGTAATTTTGATTCCCTTTCAGTCGGTCACGTTCGACGTACGTCGGAACTGACCGACGAATTGGGATCTGTTCTCAGAGACCAATCTATTTCGAGTGTATTAGAAACGAGCCAATGCAAATTGGCATGCGATCACGCATTCCACGCACCGCCCCGCGTCGCGGGTATAAATACGGAAGTGGAAGTGCCGCATACCGCTTTCAACTTCGAAGCCGAGCTTTAATGTTCCTACGAAGAGTGTGTCTACAACGAGTTTGTGAAAATCTCAGGAGAAGATCTGCTAACCTGTTCCGGTGTCGGTGTGACGGTGCTGTACAGCGGTGGTCGTGTTCCAGAGGGAGATTGTCGGTTCGCTGGGCGTTTCCTCTGAGTGCTTACAGTGGGCTTTCACCTTTAAACCACTGTAAGCCGCGGCTTCCCCTGTGTGCCTCGGCACGTTTCGGAGCGGTTTTCTCTTCTCTCCTATCACTAAAAGAGCAACACGGTTTGACCCTGCGTCTTTTTCAAGATGTCATTCAAACCGTGTGTTTCTGGATGCCGTCGGTATCTATCTCCAGTTGACGGGCACGATCGCTGTCTCTCATGTTTGGGCGTTCAGCACGCAGAGGCGGCTTTCGTGGATGACTCATGTTCGCACTGCGCGAACATGACCATCGCAGTGTTACGGTCTCGTCTCCAATACCTCAGAAGGGGTGGAGTCCCATCGTGCATCCCCCGATCTAGTGGTCCTCCCGCTGCAAAGCAGAGGGCTGCTACTTTGGCTGATGCCTTTGGGGGAGATCTGAGGGTTACTGTGAGGGCACCCCCGCCGGGTCACCAGACTCCTCGGGCCCCTCCCCCCTCAGCTGCGCCGGTAGAGCTTCCGGTAGAGCGCGCTGGTCCTTCCCATGGGGGGCCAGCCGTCTCTTTCGGGGCTCCATCTGAAGATATTTTATCGATAGCTGCATCGGGGGACGAGCTAATAGACTCCGGGGATGAAGATGCGGCTGCGTTACCCCCTTCGGGTGTGGTAGCGTTGCCCGTGTCTGACCCAGAGCTCACGGCTATGCTTTCCCGGGCCGCCGCGAGTGTCGGGCTCGAGTGGAACCCTCCACCGTGTCCCGAACCCTCGCGGCTGGACGATTGGTTTCTCGGGGCGGATCGTGCTGGTTCTCAGCGCCCCGCCCCAGTTCCTTTCTTTCCGGAGGTGCATCAGGAGCTCACGAAGTCGTGGACAGCGCCTTACAACGCTCGTTCACGATCGACTGACTCCTCCGTCCTCACTACCCTCGATGGTGGCGCAGCTAAGGGTTACGTGGGGGTCCCTCCAGTCGAGCGGTCGGTTGCGATGCAACTGTGTCCTAAGACCGCTGCGGACTGGCGTGGGCACCCGCGTCTCCCCTCCCGGGCGTGTAGGTTCTCGTCCAACCTATCGGGCAGAGCCTACGCAGCCTGTAGAGAAGCTGCGTCATCTTTGCATGCCATGGCGCTCCTGCAGGTCTACCAGGCCAAAGCGCTCAAGGATCTGCACGAGGGTAGTTCCGACCCAGGGGTTATGCAGGAATTGCGTACCGCGACGGACCTCGCCCTCCGGGCGACGAAAGTCACCGCACGCACCCTGGGTCGGGCGATGTCCACTCTGGTGGTCCAGGAACGCCACCTTTGGCTGAACCTGGCGGATATGCGTGAGACCGACAAGGTGCGGTTCCTCAACGCCCCTGTCTGCCAGGCCGGCCTCTTCGGCGACGCCATCGAGAACTTCGCCCAGCAGTTCTCGGTGGCCCAGAAGCAGACGGAGGCTATCAAGAACATCCTGCCCCGACGACCCGCTGCTGCCTCCACCCAGTCGTCGGCCGCAGCACCTCCGTCTGCTCGTCGCCGAGGGCGTCCTCCTGCGGCTGCCTCCGCCCCTGCCAAGCCGAAGCAGCAGCCATCACAACCGGCGAAGCAGGGTGCCAGTCGTAAGGGGGCCGCCCAACCCGCGTCAGGGCCTGCTAAGTCGGCAGGCAAGCGCAAGGGCAAGCGGCCCTGACGTGGGGAGTCCAGGGAGAAGAGGAGCTGCTCCAGGGGAGATGGTGTCCACACCTCTCCTCCCCCCGGAGGAGGACCGGGGGGAGAATGTCAACTCGGCTGGTTTTCAACATCTGCCCACCCCCTTCTTGGGTACAATGAAGTAGGGGCTGTAAAACCCCGACCTCATATCGGCTGGAGGAACCGGCTCGACCGCGCCCTTCGCCAGCAGGACATCGATCTCTGACCGCAACATTCTCAATGATCTCTCAATGAACATTCTCAATGATCTCTGACCCACATTCTCAATAAAAGAGCAGTTTCCTCCCTCCCTGAACTCCGAGAGGGACAGGTTGGCGGTGTGCGACGCCCCCGGGCCTTGCCACTCCTTTCCTTCCCTCTCACCCCTCGCCAGGGGGCAGCAGAGTGGGCACCGAGGACGCCCCCGGGCCTCCTCACCCACACTCTGCCCCACCTGGAGTACTCAGACAACACTCCGGGCCGCCTCCGGGCCTCCCGAGTCGGGTCTGAGTGCTCCAACCCGCTGCCTCACCCCTGGTACGTCTGTGGTGCCGATGATCCCCCTTGTACGGTCTCTGGGGGCCTGGCTTGGCCTCCCCAGACCGTCTCGCTGGCTCATCCGTACCATCAGACTCGGCTATGCGATTCAGTTCGCACGCCGGCCACCCAAGTACAGGGGCATCCTCTTCACCTCAGTGCGGAGTCAGGATGCTCATGTCTTGCGGTCAGAGATCGATGTCCTGCTGGCGAAGGGCGCGGTCGAGCCGGTTCCTCCAGCCGATATGAGGTCGGGGTTTTACAGCCCCTACTTCATTGTACCCAAGAAAGGGGGTGGGTTAAGACCAATCTTGGACCTGCGCATTTTGAATCGGGCCCTGCACAAGCTCCCGTTCAAGATGTTAACGCAGAAACGCATTTTCCAGTGCATCCGTCCCCAAGATTGGTTCGCAGCAATCGACCTGAAGGACGCGTACTTTCATGTCTCTATCCTTCCTCGACACAGACCGTTCCTGCGTTTTGCGTTCGAGGGGAGGGCATATCAGTACAAAGTCTTGCCCTTCGGGCTGTCCCTGTCGCCTCGCGTCTTCACGAAAGTCGTAGAGGCAGCCATTGTTCCGCTCAGAGAACGCGGCGTTCACTTACTCAACTATCTCGACGACTGGCTTATTCTCGCCCAGTCTCGGGAGCAGTTGTGCGAACACAGGGACATGGTGCTTAGTCACCTCAGCCTGTTGGGACTTCGGGTCAACCGAGAGAAGAGCAAACTCTGCCCCACGCAGAGGATCTCTTATCTCGGTATGGAGTTGGATTCGGTCAGCCGGACGGCGCGCCTCACTCCAGAGCGCGTCCGGTCAGTGTTGAACTGCTTGAATACGTTCAATGGCAGGACAGCGGCCCCAATGAAACTTTTTCAGAGGTTCCTGGGGCATATGGCATCCGCAGCCGCGGTAACGCCGCTCGGATTGCTTCATATGCGGCCGCTTCAGCGCTGGTTACACGACCGAGTCCCGAGATGGGCGTGGCACAGCGGTCAGTACCGGGTCCCAGTGACTCCTTACTGTCGCCAAACCTTCAACCCGTGGTCAGACCCCTCGTTTCTCCGGGCAGGTGTGTCCTTAGAACAGGTGTCAAGGCATGCTGTGGTCTTCACGGATGCCTCTTCCACGGGTTGGGGGGCCACGTACAACGGGCACGTGGTTTCGGGTCTGTGGACGGGACCCCAACTGCGTTGGCATATCAATTGCCTAGAGCTTCTGGCAGTATGGCTTGCCCTGGCCCGGTTCAGGAAACCGCTCCAGGGCAAACACGTACTGGTCCGCTCGGACAGCACTGCGGCCGTTGCGTACATCAACCGACAGGGTGGTCTACGCTCCCGTTGCATGCTCCGGCTCGCCCGCCATCTCCTCCTGTGGAGTCAGAAGTTTGTGAGGTCACTTTGTGCTATTCACATCCCAGGTGCGCTGAACCAGACAGCCGACGAGCTCTCTCGTCAGTCGACACCTCCGGGCGAATGGCGACTCCACCCCCGGAGCGTCCAGCTGATATGGGACCACTTCGGGGTTGCACAGGTAGACCTGTTCGCTTCCCCGGAGTCGACCCATTGCCAGTGGTACTACTCCCTGACCGGAGGTACCTTAGGCATAGATGCACTGGCGCACAGCTGGCCCCGGGACCTACGCAAATATGCGTTTCCCCCAGTGAGCCTTCTTGCACAGACTCTGTGCAAGGTCAGGGAGGACGAGGAGCAGGTCTTGTTAGTTGCGCCCTATTGGCCCAACCGGACCTGGTTCCCCGAACTCACACTCCTCTCGACAGCCCCTCCCTGGCCAATCCCCCTGAGGAAGGACCTTCTTTCTCAGGGACGGGGCACTCTATGGCACCCGCGTCCAGACCTCTGGAAACTCAATGTCTGGTCCCTGGACGGGACGCGGAGGTTCTAGATGGCCTACCACAAGCAGTGGTAGATACCATCGCTTCAGCTACGAGGCGCCTCTATGCTCTGAAGTGGAACCTGTTCGTCGTTTGGTACTCTTCCCGCCAGGAAGACCCCCGGAAGTGTTCGATTAATGTTGTGCTTTCCTTCCTGCAGGATGGGTTGGATCGAAGGCTGTCTCCCTCCACCCTCAAAGTGTACGTCGCTGCAATAGCGGCCGTATTCGTCGGTCGACGAATCGTGCCTAGAATTCGGGCCGGCCAACTCTCACGTTGTCCTGAGACCCCGGCCTGGATATGTGCCCAAGGTTCCTACCACTCCCTTCCGGGACCAGGTTGTGAACCTGCAAGCGCTGCCTTCGGAGGAGGCAGACCCAGCCCTAGCTTTGTTATGTCCCGTCCGCGCTCTTCGCGCTTACGTTGACCGGACTCAAAGCTTCAGATCCTCACAGCAGCTCTTCGTCTGTTACGGAGGTCAGCAGAAGGGAAAGGCTGTCTCCAAGCAGAGGTTGGCCCACTGGATAGTGGATGCCATTGTCTTGGCTTACCAGTCCCAAGACGTACCTTGCCCGTTCGGGGTGCGAGCACATTCAACAAGGAGTGTTGCTTCATCCTGGGCGCTGGCTCAAGGTGCCTCGCTGACAGACATTTGTAGAGCTGCGGGCTGGGCGACACCTAACACGTTCGCTAGATTTTATAGCCTCCGTGTAGAGCCGGTATCTTCCCGCATCCTCGCCCCCCAGGGCCAGTAGCGCTAAGTACCCGTTCTAGTGTCGGCTTGCAACGCCACTCCCGCCTTCGGGCCGGATACGTGCGTCTATTCTTGCTCCAGTTGTGTTCCCCGGAAACGGCTAACCCTGGGAGTTCCTCCGTCACCCCTGCGGTGCCAGACGTTGCGGCCGTCTGGCGCCAGGCCTGCACCCGTATGCTTGTGGAACGTGTGTGTAGGCTGGGTTCCATATGTTGCGGTCCCCTCACGGCTACCCCATATGTGTATTCTCCACGGTATCTGCTACCCTGCTCGGTTAGCCCCGTGTCTTTCCCTTGACAGAGCCCGCTCTGTCATCTCTGGGTTGTGTTCTTCCCCCCCTGGGATCAGGCTGGAACCACCCCAGAGACTGCCATATGTTGCACTACCCTAGGTTAGGTTAGTCCTGATGCGTATTTCCACCTCTCCTTCCATTGAAGGATGTGGCTCCGCAGCGTACCATCTCCCGAGACGGGCACGCTTTCCCAGCGTTATCCAATAGTCACGCTGAGTGGGTCTTGCAGGAACAGCAGTGACTGTCCTTCCCTGCCGGGAGCCCTGACTCCCACTCCAACTTAGGAGTGGTCCAGCGAGCTCAGGCAGGGCGCTGGAAGGGCCAGCATCCCTGGCGTTTTGGTAGGGATCCCAATTCGTCGGTCAGTTCCGACGTACGTCGAACGTGACCGACTGAAAGGGAACGTCTCGGTTACGTATGTAACCCTCGTTCCCTGAAGGAGGGAACAGAGACATACGTCCCGTCGCCAGGTGCTGTGCTTCAGCTGAAGGCCCGAGCCACACTTCTCGGCTCCTCAGTTGAAAACGGTATGCGGCACTTCCACTTCCGTATTTATACCCGCGACGCGGGGCGGTGCGTGGAATGCGTGATCGCATGCCAATTTGCATTGGCTCGTTTCTAATACACTCGAAGTAGATTGGTCTCTGAGAACAGATCCCAATTCGTCGGTCAGTTCCGACATACGTCTCCGTTCCCTCCTTCAGGGAACGAGGGTTACATACGTAACCGAGACGATTTTTGTCAATGACTTTTTTAAATAATTGAATCATTTCCATTTTTATGTAATAGTATACACTGTCGTAATTGTGAATTTTTGTCAATGACTTTTTTAAATAATTGAATCATTTCCGTTTTTATGTAATAGTATACACTGTCGTAATTGTGAATTTTTGTCAATAATGACTTTTTGTAATAATTGAATTATTTACACTTTTATGTCAGTATACACTGTCATAATTGTGAATTTTTGTCAAAAATTACTTTTTGTAATAATTGAATAATTTCCACTTTTATGTCAAAGTATACACTGTCGTAATTGTGAATTTTTGTCAATAATGACTTTTTATAATAAGTGAATAATTTACACTTTTATGTCATAGAATACACTGTCGTAATTGTGAATTTTTGTCAATAATGACTTTTTGTAATAATTGAATAATTTACACTTTTATGTCATAGTATACACTGTCGTAATTGAGAATTTTTGTCAATGACTTTTTTAAATAATTGAATCAATTCCATTTTTATGTAATAGTATACACTGTCGTAATTAAGAATTTTTGTCAATGACTTTTTTATATAATTAAATCATTTCCATTTTTATGTAATAGTATACACTGTCGTAATTGTGAATTTTTGTCAATAATGACTTCTTGTAATAATTGAATTATTTACACTTTTATGTCAGTATACACTGTTGTAATTGTGAATTTTTGTCAAAAATTACTTTTTGTAATAATTGAATAATTTCCACTTTTATGTCAAAGTATACACTGTCGTAATTGTGAATTTTTGTCAATAATGACTTTTTGTAATAAGTGAATAATTTACACTTTTATGTAATAGTATACACTGTCGTAATTGTGAATTTTTTTTTCAATAATGACTTTTTGTAATAATTGAATCATTTCCACTTTTATGTCATAGTATACACTGTCGTAATTGTGAATTTTTGTCAATGACTTTTTTAAATAATTGAATCAATTCCATTTTTATCTAATAGTATACACTGTCGTAATTGTGAATTTTTGTCAATAATGACTTTTTGTAATAATTGAATTATTTACACTTTTATGTCAGTATACACTGTTGTAATTGTGAATTTTTGTCAATAATGACTTTTTGTAATAATTGAATCATTTCCACTTTTATGTCATAGTATACACTGTCGTAATTGTGAATTTTTGTCAATGACTTTTTTTAATAATTGAATCATTTCCACTTTTATGTCATAGTATACACTGTCGTAATTTTGAATTTTTGTCAATAATTACTTTTTGTAATAATTGAATCATTTCCACTTTTATGTCATAGTATACACTGTCGTAATTGTGAATTTTTGTCAATGACTTTTTTATATAATTAAATCATTTCCATTTTTATGTAATAGTATACACTGTCGTAATTGTGAATTTTTGTCAATAATGACTTTTTGTAATAATTGAATTATTTACACTTTTATGTCAGTATACACTGTTGTAATTGTGAATTTTTGTCAATAATGTCAAATAATGTTTGTTCAAAAACCCTTATGATGCCAAAGAAAAGGAGGACCGTGACGTCGCCCGGTATGGCGCAGCCGGGGCCCCACCCTGGAGCCAGGCCTGGGGTTGGGGCTCGTATGCGAGCGCCTGGTGGCCGGGCCTTTCCCCACGGGGTCCGGCCGGGCTCAGCCCAAAGGAGCGACGTGGGGACACCTTCCCGTGGGCTCACCACTCACGGGAGGGACCGTAAGGGGCCGGTGCAAAGCGAATCGGGCGGCAGTCGAAGGCGGGGGCCTAGACGACCCGATCCCTGGACACGGAAACTAGCTCTTGGGACATGGAATGTCACCTCGCTGGCGGGGAAAGAGCCTGAGCTTGTGCGTGAGGTTGAGAGGTTCCGACTAGAGATAGTCGGAATCACCTCCACGCACGGCTTGGGCTCTGGAACCACACTCCTCGAGAGGGGATGGACTCTTCACCACTCTGGAGTTGCCCATGGTGAGAGGCGGCGGGCTGGTGTGGGTTTGCTTATAGCCCCCCAGCTCTGCCGCCATGTGTTGGAGTTTACCCCGGTGAACGAGAGGGTCGTTTCCCTGCGGCTTCGGCTCGGGGAAAGGTCTCTCACTGTTGTGTGTGCCTACGGGCCAAACAGCAGTGCAGAGTACCCGGCCTTCTTGGTGTCCCTGGGAGGGGTGCTGGAGAGTGCTCCGACTGGGGACTCCGTCGTTCTACTGGGGGACTTCAACGCCCACGTGGGCAATGACAGTGAAACCTGGAGGGGCGTGATTGGGAGGAACGGCCCCCCTGATCTGAAGCCGAGTGGTGTTCAGTTATTGGACTTCTGTGCAAGTTACAGTTTGTCCATAACGAACACCATGTTCAAGCATAAGGGTGTCCATCAGTGCACATGGCACCAGGACACCCTAGGTCGTAGGTCAATGATCGACTTCGTGGTCGTTTCATCTGACCTGCGGCCGTATGTCTTGGACACTCGGGTGAAGAGAGGGGCGGAGCTGTCAACTGATCACCACCTGGTGGTGAGTTGGATCCGATGGCGGGGGAGGAAGCTGGATAGACTCGGTAGACCCAAACGTACTGTGAGGGTCTGCTGGGAACGTTTGGCCGAGTCTCCTGTCAGAGAGATCTTCAACTCCTGCCTCCGGCAGAGCTTCGACCGGATCCCGAGGGAGGCTGGAGATATTGAGTCCGAGTGGACCATGTTCTCCACCTCCATTGTCAAAGCGGCTGCTCGGAGCTGTGGACGCAAGGTCTCCGGTGCCTGTCGAGGCGGCAATCCCCGAACCCGGTGGTGGACACCGGAAGTAAGGGATGCCGTCAAGCTGAAGAAGGAGTCCTATCGGGCCTGGCTGGCTTGTGGGACTCCTGAGGCAGCTGAGAGGTACCGGCAGGCTAAACGGACTGCAGCCCGGGTGGTTGTGGAGGCAAAAACTCGGGCCTGGGAGGAGTTCGGTGAGGCCATGGAAAAGGACTATCGGCTGGCCTCGAAGAGATTCTGGCAAACCGTCCGGCGCCTCAGGAGGGGGAAGCAGTGCCCTACCAACGCTGTTTACAGTGGTGATGGGCGGCTGTTGACCTCAACTGGGGATGTTGTCTGACGGTGGAAGGAATACTTCGAGGATCTCCTCAATCCCGCCGTCACGTCTTCCATTGAGGAAGCAGAGGCTGGGGGCTCAGAGGGGGACTCGTCCATCACCCAAGCTGAAGTCACCGAGGTGGTCAAGAAACTCCTCGGTGGCAAGGCAACGGGGGTGGATGAGATCCGCCCTGAGTACCTCAAGTCTCTGGATGTTGTGGGGCTGTCTTGGCTGACACGCCTCTGCAGCATCGCGTGGCGGTCGGGGACAGTGCCTCTGGGATGGCAGACCGGGGTGGTGGTTCCTCTTTTTAAAAAGGGGGACCGGAGGGTGTGTTCCAACTATAGGGGGATCACACTTCTCAGCCTCCCCGGGAAAGTCTATGCCAGGGTACTGGAGAGGAGAATCCGGCCGATAGTAGAACCTCGGATTCAGGAGGAACAGTGTGGTTTTCGTCCTGGTCGTGGTACACTGGACCAGCTCTATACCCTCTACAGGGTGCTGGAGGGTTCATGGGAGTTTGCCCAACCAGTCCACATTTGTTTTGTGGATTTGGAGAAGGTATTCGACTGTGTCCCTCGCGGCGTCCTGTGGAGGGTGCTGGGGGAATATGGGGTCCGGGGTCCTTTGCTGAGGGCTGTCCGGTCCCTGTATGACCGAAGCAGGAGTTTGGTCCGCATTGCCGGCAGTAAGTCAGACTTGTTCCCGGTGCATGTTGGACTCCGGCAGGGCTGCCCTTTGTCGCCGGTTCTGTTCATAATTTTTATGGACAGAATTTCTAGGCGCAGCCAAGGGCCGGAGGGTGTCAGGTTTGGGGACCACACGGTTTCGTCTCTGCTCTTTGCGGATGACGTTGTCGTGTTGGCCCCTTCTAACCAGGACCTTCAGCATGCACTGGGACGGTTTGCAGCCGAGTGTGAAGCGGCTGGGATGGGGATCAGCACCTCCAAATCCGAGGCCATGGTCCTCAGTCGGAAAAGGGTGGCTTGCCCACTTCAGGTTGGTGGAGAGTTCCTGCCCCAAGTGGAGGAGTTCAAGTATCTAGGGGTCTTGTTCACGAGTGAGGGGAGGATGGAACGGGAGATTGACAGACGGATCGGTGCAGCTTCTGCAGTAATGCGGTCGATGTACCGGTCTGTCGTGGTGAAGAAAGAGCTAAGCCGTCAGGCGAAGCTCTCGATTTACCGGTCAATCTACGTTCCTACTCTCACCTATGGTCATGAGCTTTGGGTCATGACCGAAAGGACAAGATCCCGGATACAGGCGGCCGAAATGAGCTTTCTCCGCAGGGTGGCTGGGCGCTCCCTTAGAGATAGGGTGAGGAGCTCAGTCACTCGGGAGGAACTCGGAGTAGAGCCGCTGCTCCTCCACATCGAGAGGGGTCAGCTGAGGTGGCTCAGGCATCTGTTCCGGATCCCTCCTGAGCGCCTTCCAGGGAAGGTGTTTCGGGCATGTCCAACCGGGAAGAGGCCCCGGGGAAGACCAAGGACACGCTGGAGGGACTATGTCTCCCGGCTGGCCTTGGAACGCCTCGGTGTCCCCCCGGAAGAGCTAGAGGAAGTGGCTAGGGAGAGGGAAGTCTGGGCATCTCTGCTTAGACTGCTGCCCCCGCGACCCGGCCCCGGATAAGCGGAAGAAGATGGATGGATGGATGGATGTCAATAATGACTTTTTGTAATAATTGAATCATTTCCACTTTTATGTCATAGTATACACTGTCGTAATTTTGAATTTTTGTCAATAATTACTTTTTGTAATAATTGAATCATTTCCACTTTTATGCTTTAGTATACACTGTCGTAATTGTGAATTTTTGTCAATAATGACTTTTTGTAATTGAGTAATTTACACTTTTATGTCATAGAATACACTGTCGTAATTGTGAATTTTTATCAATAATGACTTTTTGTAATAATTGAATAATTTACACTTTTATGTAATAGTATACACTGTGGTTATTGTGAATTTTTGTCAATAATGACTTTTTGTAATAACTGAATAATTTAGACTTTTACGTAATAGTATACACTGTGGTTATTGTGAATTTTTGTCAATAATGACTTTTTGTAATAACTGAATAATTTAGACTTTTACGTAATAGTATACACTGTCGTAATTGTGAATTTTTGTCAATAATTACTTTTTGTAATAATTGAATCATTTCCACTTTTATGCTTTAGTATACACTGTCGTAATTGTGAATTTTTGTCAATAATGACTTTTTGTAATTGAGTAATTTACACTTTTATGTCATAGTATACACTGTCGTAATTGTGAATTTTTGTCAATAATGACTTTTTGTAATATTTTAATAATTTACACTTTTATGTCATAGAATACACTGTCGTAATTGTGAATTTTTATCAATAATGACTTTTTGTAATAATTGAATAATTTACACTTTTATGTAATAGTATACACTGTGGTTATTGTGAATTTTTGTCAATAATGACTTTTTGTAATAACTGAATAATTTACACTTTTATGTAATAGTATACAATGTGTTTATTGTGAATTTTTGTCAATAATGACTTTTTGTAATAATTTAATCATTTCTACTTTTATATCATAGTATACACTGTCGTATTTGTGAATTTTTGTCAATAATTACTTTTTGTAATAATTGAATCATTTCCACTTTTATGCTTTAGTATACACTGTCGTAATTGTGAATTTTTGTCAATAATGACTTTTTGTAATTGAGTAATTTACACTTTTATGTCATAGTATACACGGTCGTAATTGTGAATTTTTGTCAATAATGACTTATTGTAATTGTAAGAGTGGACTCCTGTAGATGGTTCAATCTACAGGGTTGCCATTAGACTAAAAAACGTTATCAGAAAGATGGAATAAAACTGTACATTTCTTGTCTATTTCCACCCACTGCAACTCATACCAACGACGGAGATAAGCGCAGTTACAATAGCAAAATATGTGGGAGAGCGTTGCTATAATGTGACTATATTGTATTGCAATAGGGAGCACTTCAAAGTCAATACTAAATCAAAACTAGTTAGCACAGTATTTGTAATAGAAAGGATTTAATGACAAAATCTGGTTATGGTTACACTTAAAATAGTTTCAAAATGGATAAATGAGATGATAAACTTATACCATTAATCTTACACAGCATGAATACAATGTTACCTGAGAGAGAGAGAGAGAAAGAGAGAGAGAGAGAGAGAGAGAGAGAGAGAGAGAGAGAGAGAGAGAGGGGGGAAGAGAGTGGGGGAGAGAGAAGAAGAGAGCAAAGACAAGAAGCCCAGATCACTTCAAGAGCCAGAGGAAAAGAGAGAGAGAGCCTAGTTTCCAATCTTCTTTTATCAATCCCTTGACCATGTGACTGAAACCAAATGTATTCTTTTAAACTGATCAATCAGACCAAACTTACACATAACATTCAAACTGACCAAACTTCCCCCACTGTAAAAGGTGTGGCACCCCCTGCGGCCTACAGGCCTGCCTTTTGTTTTCCAGGTCCTTCAGATAAGCAAATGTGTTGACAACAGTAAAGCAAATTTCTTTGTTGGATTTCAAATATCAAATATCAAATATCTTTGATTATTTTCAATCCTTTCAGTCCCCCCTTGGCACATTTGGCCACATTCATAAAATGTCCAGAGGTGACACAGTCAACAAAGACATGCTTTCAGTTGTGTAGATGTCATCTTCAGACTTGTCGTCCAGGCATGTTGGAAAAGCAGTTTGTCAGTCCTTACAGCCCTGCTTGAGAACTTCATCAAATGGTGTGGTGCAATCTCTTTGATCACTGATATGCAAAACGTCCATTGAATACCTCACACCTCAAGAACAGTCACTGAAGATGAGAACAAACGCTTGTCTCTCTTTCTGAGGCAGAACACAGGAGGTGAATTCGAGCAGCAGGAATCTGTAACAAATAGCCCAACAAACAGCAAAATAGCATACACTTTTGTCATTTGTCATTTGGTCATTGGCATTTGTCATTGGTCAGAAGTTTGATATGGTCAGATTAAAATATTCTCTGGCAATAAGCCTTTAAATCGATGTACTTAATAAAGTGGTCAAGGTTTAGAATAAAAAGAAGATCTCACAAGCTCTTACATTATTTCTAGAAACCTTTAAATAATCTGCATCATAACAAAACAACAATCACATTGTTGGGTTTACACCCCTCTTTCATTAAGAGTATCAGCAAAATATTGTGTAACCAAATACAGAAATTCAATTGAATTAATGTCCAAAACCATTGTTACATTGTAAAATGGACAAAATACAAAGACTCAGAACTCAAAATCAAAATCAACAAAATTCAAAATCAAATGCATTTTTACAATACACTGATTAAATATTTTTCACTAGGTAAGGATGAGAAATACCCTTTTGATATTTAAATTGGTGAGACAAATAATACCTGATTTAGTAAATCAAAAGAAAGAAACAAAACAAACAATAACTTGAAGAAATTCACAGTTGTAATACAGTCTAGATGTAAAGACATTTTGTGAGGCAGATGGAGATTTGACTTTGTGTGAAAATCAAATTTATGTGACTGAATTTAGCTGTGGCTATGTGTAAATCATGTCCAAACACTGGTGAGGAGGGTTAACAATTGTGATGCAAATTTAGCCCTGTTGTAAAACAGGCAGCCAGTATGTGAATGTGAGTATGAGATGTGACCTGGCTCAAAATTCCTCTCACACCAATGTTTTTGTTAAGGAGCATGATAAAATGCAAAGTTTGGAGTTCTTGAATCCTGCGCTGTGATGAAAACATTCTCATGGTTAATGCAATTGTAATTCACACTGTAGCCACATGGCAATTATATGCTCCTGTACTTGGTTTAACTGCAGCTATATCGGGAATAGCAGAGTTTCCAATTCGGAGACTAACAAATTCAACATAGACACACATGCAACTTGAAATTGCTGTACAATTCCAGTATTAACGTTATTCCAATTTACACAAGATACATGGCCTAGAATGCACAGCATCTACAGCCTTTATCCTAAGTGTTTCATCACTTACAGTAAAGCAATCCTGTGTTTTAAAGAATAAACTTGACTAGTCTATGTGTATCTTGTAACACAAACAACCATACTGTGTAATCAATGCGTACAATGTGTTATACAATTACAAATTCGAAAATACAGACAGGATCATTGCAATCTGAATGTTTTACTATTAAACTCCTTGCTAAGAGGCTGCTAACCCGCTCGCGAGTGAAGTTAATAGCTGAAGGCCTTGCATGAACACTGCAGTTAGCTCACTGAGAGTCTTACCTGCAAATGAGCGCTGATCTTTTGCCTTAGAAAGTAATTTCCTATTTTTCAGAAAATACGGAGGAGGCCGACCTCGACCCAGCGACCAGCATTTCAAATCGCCATGACCTATTTTCTGACAGTATCTGCAAAACCTGTTCTCTTTGTCATGGGTTTGTTTGCCAGGTTCTCCTGGAGTATGAGGATAATGACCTTCTAATGCTTGCAAACCATGCGTTCTGGTACACGACACTGCGCTATTCCGTTGCTGCACCCGCTTAAGAACTGAAATAGGCACACTTTCTTGCGCATTTTCTGAACTAAACGTTTCAGATTCATTAGAGCAAGTCACCTCATCTATGAAGTGAACATGCTTTTTAATCCCATCGCTGTTAAGCATTATGGGAGGCATGCGCTTTTTAGCATTTAGCTTAGCCTTGAGATCTGCAATGGTTTCTTTGTGTTTTTTACACTTTTCAGTCAGGGCTAACTGCTCAGCTAGTAAGTTATCTAGCTGCGTTTGAAGATCTTGAATCTTTGCCTCAGACTTTTCTGCTTCTTCATTTTTAGAATCCACTTCTTTACATTTCGCATCTATACTTGAAAATAGATGTGTTGTCACATCACGTAGCCTTTTACAACTTATGAAGTTTAAAGCCTCAATTATTTCACCATGTTTTGATTTCTTTTGATGTTTGCCATTTAATTCCCAATATTTGAACATTTCATCATCTGAACTTTTAATTCCAATATACTCTTTCTTGAGTTTGGACAAGGTAGGCTCAACTTTTTCACTCCATAAAGCAAACAATACGTCACTAGAAATTTTCCCTTCCATCCCGAGGAGATTATCTGAGTATTCACAGATTGTACAGTAATGGGACTATTGAAGCTATTTAAAACCTTCTAAATTCTGTTTCATGCAATTCCTTCAACCATTAAACAATGAAAACAGACTTACCCATTTCTTGGTCAGAAGGTCAGCTTTAATCCATTCACAAGATCAACTGTGAAAAAATGTCCTCATTCTTACACCAATCAAAGTAAATTTCAGACAATTCACTGCAAGGGATCCCGGGTTTCGGCACCATCTGTAAGAGTGGACTCCTGTAGATGGTTCAATCTACAGGGTTGCCATTAGACTAAAAAACGTTATCAGAAAGATGGAATAAAACTGTACATTTCTTGTCTATTTCCACCCACTGCAACTCATACCAACGACGGAGATAAGCGCAGTTACAATAGCAAAATATGTGGGAGAGCGTTGCTATAATGTGACTATATTGTATTGCAATAGGGAGCACTTCAAAGTCAATACTAAATCAAAACTAGTTAGCACAGTATTTGTAATAGAAAGGATTTAATGACAAAATCTGGTTATGGTTACACTTAAAATAGTTTCAAAATGGATAAATGAGATGATAAACTTATACCATTAATCGTACACAGCATGAATACAATGTTACCTGAGAGAGAGAGAGAGAGAGAGAGAGAGAGAGGGGGGAAGAGAATGGGGGAGAGAGAAGAAGAGAGCAAAGACAAGAAGCCCAGATCACTTCAAGAGCCAGAGGAAAAGAGAGAGAGAGCCTAGTTTCCAATCTTCTTTTATCAATCCCTTGACCATGTGACTGAAACCAAATGTATTCTTTTAAACTGACCAATCAGACCAAACTTACACATAACATTCAAACTGACCAAACTTCCCCCACTGTAAAAGGTGTGGCACCCCCTGCGGCCTACAGGCCTGCCTTTTGTTTTCCAGGTCCTTCAGATAAGCAAATGTGTTGACAACAGTAAAGCAAATTTCTTTGTTGGATTTCAAATATCAAATATCAAATATCTTTGATTATTTTCAATCCTTTCATAATATTTTAATAATTGACACTTTTATGTCATAGAATACACTGTCGTAATTGTGAATTTTTGTCAATAATGACTTTTTATTATAATTGAAAAATTTCCACTTTTATGCCATAGTATAAACTGTCGTAATTGTGAATTTTTGTCAATAATGACTTTTTGTAATATTTGAATAATTTCCACTTTTATGTCATAGTATACACTGTCGTAATTGTGAATTTTTGTCAATAATGACTTTTTGTAATATTTGAATAATTTACACTTTTATGTAATAGTATACACTGTGGTTATTGTGATTTTTTGTCAATAATGACTTTTTGTAATAACTGAATAATTTACACTTTTATGTCATAGTATACACTGTTGTAATTGTTAATTTTTGTCAATAATGACTTTTTGTAATAATTGAATCATTTCCACTATTGTCATAGTATACACTGTCGTAATTGTGAATTTTTGTCAATAATGACTTTTTGTAATACTTGAATCATTTCCACTTTTATGTCATAGTATACACTGTCGTAATTGTGAATTTTTGTCAATGACTTTTTTAAATAATTGAATCATTTCCATTTTTATGTAATAGAATACACTGTCGTAATTGTGAATTTTTGTCAATAATGACTTTTTGTAATAATTGAATAATTTACACTTTTATGTCATAGAATACACTGTGGTTATTGTGAATTTTTGTCAATAATGACTTTTTGTAATAATTGAATCATTTCCACTTTTATGTAATAGTATACACTGTGGTTATTGTGAATTTTTGTCAATAATGACTTTTTGTAATAATTGAATCATTTCCACTTTTATGTCATAGTATACACTGTCGTAATTGTGAATTTTTGTCAATAATGACTTTTTGTAATAATTGATTCATTTCCACTTTTGTCATAGTATACACTGTGGTTATTGTGAATTTTTGTCAATAATGACTTTTTGTAATAATTGAATCATTTACACTTTTATGTCATAGTATACACTGTCGTAATTGTGAATTTTTGTCAATGACTTTTTTAAATAATTGAATCATTTCCATTTTTATGTAATAGTATACACTGTCGTAATTGTGAATTTTTGTCAATGACTTTTTTAAATAATTGAATCATTTCCATTTTTATGTAATAGTATACACTGTCGTAATTGTGAATTTTTGTCAATAATGACTTTTTGTAATAATTGAATAGTTTACACTTTTATGTCATAGAATACACTGTCGTAATTGTGAATTTTTGTCAAGAATGACTTTTTGTAATAATTGAATAATTTACACTTTTATTTCATAGAATACACTGTCGTATTTGTGATTTTTTTGTCAATAATGACTTTTTGTAATATTTGAATAATTTCCACTTTTATGTAAAAGTATACACTGTGGTTATTGTGAATTTTTGTCAATAATCACTTTTTGTAAGAATTGAATCATTTCCACTTTTATGTAATAGTATACACTGTCGTAATTGTGAATTTTTGTCAATGACTTTTTTAAATAATTGAATCATTTCCATTTTTATGTTATAGTATACACTGTGGTTATTGTGAATTTTTGTCAATAATGACTTTTTGTAATTGAATCATTTCCACTTTTATGTCATAGTATACACTGTCGTAATTGTGAATTTTTGTCAATAATGACTTTTTGTAATAATTGAATCATTTCCACTTTTGTCATAGTATACACTGTGGTTATTGTGAATTTTTGTCAATAATGACTTTTTGTAATAATTGAATCATTTACACTTTTATGTCATAGTATACACTGTCGTAATTGTGAATTTTTGTCAATGACTTTTTTAAATAATTGAATCATTTCCATTTTTATGTAATAGTATACACTGTCGTAATTGTGAATTTTTGTCAATGACTTTTTTAAATAATTGAATCATTTCCATTTTTATGTAATAGTATACACTGTCGTAATTGTGAATTTTTGTCAATAATGACTTTTTGTAATAATTGAATAGTTTACACTTTTATGTCATAGAATACACTGTCGTAATTGTGAATTTTTGTCAAGAATGACTTTTTGTAATAATTGAATAATTTACACTTTTATTTCATAGAATACACTGTCGTATTTGTGATTTTTTTGTCAATAATGACTTTTTGTAATATTTGAATAATTTCCACTTTTATGTAAAAGTATACACTGTGGTTATTGTGAATTTTTGTCAATAATCACTTTTTGTAAGAATTGAATCATTTCCACTTTTATGTAATAGTATACACTGTCGTAATTGTGAATTTTTGTCAATGACTTTTTTAAATAATTGAATCATTTCCATTTTTATGTTATAGTATACACTGTCGTAATTTTTAATTTTTGTCAATGACTTTTTTAAATAATTGAATCATTTCCATTTTTATGTAATAGTATACATTGTCGTAATTGTGAATTTTTGTCAATGACTTTTTTAAATAATTGAATCATTTCCGTTTTTATGTAATAGTATACACTGTCGTAATTGTGAATTTTGTCAATGACTTTTTTATATAATTGAATCATTTCCATTTTTATGTAATAGTATACACTGTCGTAATTGTGAATTTTTGTCAATAATGACTTTTTGTAATAAGTGAATAATTTACACTTTTATGTCATAGAATACACTGTCGTAATTGTGAATTTTTGTCAATAATGACTTTTTGTAATAATTGAATAATTTACACTTTTATGTAATAGTATACACTGTCGTAATTGTGAATTTTTTTTTCAATAATGACTTTTTGTAATAATTGAATCATTTCCACTTTTATGTCAGTATACACTGTTGTAATTGTGAATTTTTGTCAATAATGACTTTTTGTAATAATTGAATCATTTCCACTTTTATGTCATAGTATACACTGTCGTAATTGTGAATTTTTGTCAATGACTTTTTTTAATAATTGAATCATTTCCACTTTTATGTCAAAGTATACACTGTCGTAATTTTGAATTTTTGTCAATGATTACTTTTTGTAATAATTGAATCATTTCCACTTTTATGCTTTAGTATACACTGTCGTAATTGTGAATTTTTGTCAATAATGACTTTTTGTTATTGAGTAATTTACACTTTTATGTCATAGAATCGTCCGGTTACGTATGTAACCCTCGTTCCCTGAGGAGGGAACGGAGACGTACGTTAGTGACTAACGAATGGGGGTTTCGCTTAGAAGCCAATCATCTTCATTGTATTCAACAGCGCCCAATGGCAGTGCCAATGCCATGGGCATGCGGAATTTGCATGCGTAACTCCGCCCCACCTCGTGGGTATATAAGGAAGTACGCTGGCAACATCGCATTATGTTACTGCTGCAGGAGCCAAGACTGAACTCCGCGTTCCAGGCAGCACAGCTGAGGTGGCTAAGGAAACGTACGTCTCCGTTCCCTCCTCAGGGAACGAGGGTTACATACGTAACCGGACGTTCCCTTTCGTTCAGTCACTACGACGTACGTTAGTGACTAACGAATGGGGGAACCTGTAAAACAGCGCCACTCAGCTGTCATCCAGTGCCCTGCGTAAGTGTGAGATCCCGCCACTTAAGGCCCTAGGACTCCCACTTATCACAGGATTACCAAGGTACACTGGGAAGCATATCCCAGTGAGGGAATGCCAAGATGCCTACCCGTGGGGAGGACTTAGAGAATACACATATGACCCGCTGTGGGCTGCATATGGAAGATCTCTAGGGTACCAGCCGAAGGTGGATTTTTAACCCTAGGTGAGGCAGGGACTTGCCAAGGGAAAGACACCTGCTCACTGAGGAGGCTTACGGTGGGAATACTCGTGTGGGGGTCGCCGGAGGGGAACCATGCACACGGAGCACCTGGCCGGACATGAGGGTCTGGGCTCGAAAGGGCAGACTGAACTGATGTCGGCGTCAGCAGTGCTGGAGGAGCTCAGGGCTCTCGGGGAGCTCACCTGAGGAAAATATCGCACGTATCCAGTCCTGGGAGTGGAATGGCGAGCAAGCGAAGACACCTGAGCCTGGCCCATTACCGGCCCCTCGGGGGGGCGAGTACAAAGTCGGACACTGGCTCCACTCGGAGATTGTAGAATCTGGCGAATGTGTTGGGTGTCGCCCAGCCTGCAGCTCTGCAGATGTCTGTTAGCGAGGCGCCATGCGCTAGAGCCCAAGAGGAGGCCACACTCCGGGTGGAGTGTGCCCTCACACCAAGGGGACATGGTCGACCTTGCTGCTGGTAAGCCAAAACAATGGTGTCCACCACCCAGTGAGACAACCTCTGCTTTGAGAGAGCACTTCCCTTCCGCTCTCCACCATAACAGACAAAGAGCTGGTCTGAGGTCCTGAAACACTGCGTCTTGTCTACGTAAGCGCGGAGAGCGCGTACTGGACAGAGCAATGCCAAGGCTGGGTCTGCCTCCTCCAAAGGCAGCGCTTGCAGGTTCACCACCTGATCTCGGAACGGAGTGGTAGGAACCTTGGGCACATATCCGGGCCGGGGTCTCAGGATCACGTGAGAGTTAGCCGGCCCGAACTCAAGGCACGCTTCGTCAACCGAAAATACTTGCAGGTCCCCGACCCTCTTAAGCGAGGCCAATGCGGTCAGCAGAGCCGTCTTCATAGACAAGAACTTAATCTCGGCCGACCGCAAAGGCTCAAAGGGAGGCCTCTGCAGAGCACTTAAGACTACTGAGAGGTCCCAAGAGGGAACGAGAGGAGAGCGAGGAGGATTCAGTCTCCTCGCTCCCCTCAGGAACCTGATGACCAGGTCGTGCTGACTTACCTTTTTGTCTCCCAGGAGATCGTGGTAGGCAGATATTGCGGCCACGTAAACTTTAAGGGTGGAGGGAGACAGCCTTCGCTCCACCCCCTCCTGGAGAAACGATAGCACGGACCCGATCGGGCATTTCCAGGGGTCTTCTTGGCGGGAAGAGCACCATGTGACGAAGAGGTTCCACTTCAACGCGTAGAGACGTCGTGTAGACTCAGCTCTAGCGGAAGTGATGGTAGCGACCACCGCAGGTGGAAGGCTACTCAAACCTACCGTGTCCCGTCCAGAAGCCACACGTGGAGCTTCCAGAACGCTGGACGCGGGTGCCAAAAGGTGCCCCGTCTCTGAGTAAGGAGGTCCGGTCTCAGAGGAATAGGCCAGGGAGGGGCTGTCGCAAGGAGTAAGAGTTCGGGGAACCAGGTCTGGCCGTGCCAGTACGGGGCGACTAAGATGACCTGCTCCTTGTCCTCCCTGATCTTGCACAGTACCCGTGCAAGAAGGCTCACTGGGGGAAACGCATACTTGCGTAGCCCTGACGGCCAGCTGTGCGCCAGTGCATCCGTGCCGAGGGTGCCCTCGGACAGGGAATAATACAGGGAGCAATGGGAAGAGTTCTGGGAGGCAAACAGATCTACCTGTGCGTCGCCGAACCGTTCCCATATCAGCTGGACCGTCTGGGGGTGGAGTCTCCATTCTCCGGGGAGAGGCTGAAACCGTGAGAGCTCGTCGGCTGCACAGTTCAGGTCTCCCGGGATGTGGACAGCACGAAGGGACCTCAGGCGCTTCTGACTCCACAAAACGAGATGGCGGGCGAGTTGAGACATACGGCGGGAGCGTAGACCGCCCTGGTGGTTGATGTACGCTACTACGGCCGTGTTGTCTGTCCTGACTAGCACATGTTGACCCCTCAGCAACGCTCGGAAGCGGTGCAGGGCGAACCGTACAGCCAGTAACTCGAGGCAATTGACATGCAGAAGACGCTGGGGTCCTGTCCAGGAGCCCGCGGCTGCTTGTCCATTGCACATGGCACCCCAGCCCGTGGATGATGCATCTGTTGTCACAACAATATGCCTGGAAGCTCGTTCTAAGGACACTCCGGTCCGTAGAAACTTGAGGTTCGACCACGGGGTGAGTGTCTGTAAGCAGGCCCGAGTCACTTGTACCCGGAGCGTGCCAGACCGCCATGCCCATCTCGGGACTCGATCGCGTAGCCAGTGCTGAAGCGGTCTCATATGAAGCAATCCGAGCGGCGTTACCGCGGCTGCAGATGCCATATGCCCCAGGAGCCTCTGAAAATGTTTCAGTGGAACCGCACTCTGGCCCTCGACTAGTCGAAGGGCAGTCAGCAGAGACTGCGCGCGCTCGCTCGAAAGCTGCGTGCACATGGCGACCGAGTCGATATCCATACCGAGAAAAGAGATCCTCTGCGCGGGGCAAAGTTTGCTCTTCTCCCAGTTGACCCGAAGGCCCAGACGGGCTAGGTGATGGAGCACCAGATCTCTGTGTCCGCAAACCTGCTCTCGAGAGAGACCCAGTATGAGCCAGTCGTCGAGGTAATTCAGGATGCGGACCCCGTGCTGCCGAAGGGGCGCAAGGGCTGCCTCGGCAATCTTCGTAAAGACGCGAGGGGACAGAGATAGCCCGAATGGTAGAACCGCGTACTGATATGCCCGCCCCTCGAAAGCAAACCGTAGGAACGGTCTGTGTCGAGGCAAAATGGAGACATGGAAGTAGGCGTCCTTCAGGTCGATCGCTGCAAACCAATCGTGTGGACGAACGCATTCGAAAAGGCGTTTCGCTGTCAACATCTTGAACGGAAACCGGTGAAGGTAACGGTTCAAGATGCGCAGGTCCAGGATTGGCCGTAGCCCACCGGTCTTTTTGGGTACAATGAAGTACGGGCTGTAAAACCCGTAATTCATCTCGGCTGGAGGGACAGGTTCGATCGCACCCTTCGCCAGTAGGGTGGCAATCTCCGCTCGCATGACGGGGGCGTTGGCCCCGATCATGGTGGAACGGACTCCCTGGAAGCAGGGAGGAACCTGTGCGAACTGAATCGCATAGCCGCGCCTGACGGTCCGCTCGACCCAGCGGGACAGCCCTGGAAGCTGAAGCCAGACATCCAGAAACTGCACCAGCGGGGTCATACGGTGTACAGACGTACCCGGTGTGGGCTTGCAGCGATGCAGCGTCACCGGCCCGGACATGGGAGGCTGAGGGGCGTCCCGGTGCGGGGGCACGGTTGACAGCTGCGTCCTGACAGAGGAGACCAGGGAAGGACGCGCGTTCCACTGGGGTCTGCTCTGCCAGGAGGCTGGCGACAGAGTGGGATGCGAGTGGCGGGACCCGTGGGTGGCGCGCACCGTCATCACCGGACTCTGTGGGCTCAGGGATGGGAGTGTTAATTCTTTCTTTGACCAACATAGGGTGCTGCTGACCCGGGGGCCAGCAGCTGAACAAAGGATTCTCCCCCGGCCCTCCACCGGGGGAAGGAGTGGTCCTGCCACCATCTCCTTGAAAGAATTTCCCATCCCTGAGCCGTCCGTCTCAGGAACGCCGCTTGGCCTGGCGTTTAGCGGGGCGCGGGGCGGCCTGAGGGGACTTGGACGCCTTCCTACGGCTTCCTCCGCGACCCGGCCCGGGTGAAGGCTGCTGCTTGGACCGGGTGGGAGGGGCGGGAGCCTTAGGAGGGCGTCCTCGGCGTGGAGCAGACTGAGTTGACTGCGCCGGCGGCGGGGTGGAGGCAGCAGCTGGCCGCCGGGGCAGTACGTGCTTGATAGCCTCAGTCTGCTTCTGGGCGATTGAGAACTGTTGGGCGAAGTCCTCAACCGCCCCGCCGAAGAGGCCGGCCTGGGATATGGGGGCATCGAGGAACCGGGTTCGCTCGGTGTCCCGCATATCGGCCAGGTTCAGCCATAGATGACGCTCCTGGACCACATTTGTGGACATCACTTGACCCAGGGAGCGTGCGGTCACCTTCGTCGCCCGGAGAGCGAGGTCGGTGGCGGCACGCAGCTCATTTAAGAGCCCCGGATCAACTCCACCCTCGTGCATGTCCTTGAGGATCCTGGCCTGGTAGACCTGAAGGATCGCCATGGCATGCAGCGAAGCGGCAGCCTGCCCCGCGGCTCTGTGCGATTTCGACACCAAGGTTGATGTGAATCGACAGGCTTTGGAGGGGTGCTTAGGGTCGCCACGCCAGGTTGAAGCGCTCTGAGGACACAGTTGCATCGCAACAGAACGTTCAACTGGAGGGACCGCAGTGTACCCTTTAGCTGCCGCCCCATCGAGGACGGAGAAGGCGGAGGAAGTCAGTGAACGGTCACGGGAAGACAACGGGGACTTCCAGGACCGCGTGAGTTCCTCATGCAGCTCGGGAAAGAAAGGTATTGAGGGCAAGGACTGACGGGTGTCAGCGCGAGCCCCCAAAAACCAATCATCGAGCCTTGAGTGTTCGGGACAGGGTGGAGGGTTCCACTCGATCCCTAAACTCGCGGCTGCCCGAGACAACATGGCTGTCAGCTCTGGATCTGACTCGGGCAATGCTGGCACGCCCGAGGGCGGCAGCACAGCCGAGTCATCATCTCCAGAGGACTCGAGCCCACCTTGTGATGCGGTGATCGACATCGCATCCTCCTCTGGAGCGCCAAACGAGATGCGCGGGGGGGCCGGAGCCGGCCCCGCGATCTGCGTCTGATCACTCGCGGGTTGCAATGTGCAAGACGGGGGTGTGGCCCGAGGCATGAGCGTCGGGGCTTTGTTCCACACCGTGACCGTCAAGTCACCCTGACCACCAGCCGAAGTACTGGGCCTCTGGGACTCAGTAGATCGGGGTGTGGTAGAGGGGACTCTCACTTCAGAACGAAGGTCATGGAGTCTTGACCGCAACATTGCGATGGTCATGTTCCCGCAGTGAGAACATGACGCATCCACGAACGCTGTCTGAGCATGCTGAAAGCCCAAACATACCAGACAGTGCTCGTGCCCATCAAAGGAGGAAAGCAACCGACCACACCCAGAAGTACACGGACGAGACATCCTGAAAAGGACGCGTCACGTGCAAGCTCTTTTATGAGAGGAAGCCTCGCAGAGAACGCCGAAGCGCCCAGGGACCAACACACCAGCTGTCAGCAGACCACTGCGCAGATCAGCAGAGCAGGAAGTATGAAGATCACTGGAACGCGCCGTAACACCAACGCCTCTGGAAAGCTGCTCGTCTCGAAAAGCTGTCGAAGACTCAGATCAGGCTTGTAGGAGTGAAGAGATCCTCTTGGCTCCAAAGCAAAAAACATAATGCGATGTTGCCAGCGTACTTCCTTATATACCCACGAGGTGGGGCGGAGTTACGCATGCAAATTCCGCATGCCCATGGCATTGGCACTGCCATTGGGCGCTGTTGAATACAATGAAGATGATTGGCTTCTAAGCGAAACCCCCATTCGTTAGTCACTAACGTACGTCGTAGTGACTGAACGAAAGGGAAACACTGTCGTAATTGTGAATTTTTATCAATAATGACTTTTTGTAATAATTGAATAATTTACACTTTTATGTAATAGTATACAATGTGGTTATTGTGAATTTTTGTCAATAATGACTTTTTGCTATTATTGAATCATTAACACTTTTATGTCATAGTATACACTGTCGTAACTGTGAATTTTTGTCAATAATGACTTTTTGTAATAATTGAATCATTTACAATTTTATGTCATTGTTTACACTGTCATAATTGTGCATTTTTGTCAATAATGACTTTTTGTAATAATTGAATCATTTACACTTTTATGTAATAGTATACACTGTCGTAATTGTGAATTTTTGTCAATGACTTTTTTAAATAATTGAATCATTTCCATTTTTATGTAATAGTACACTGTCGTAATTGTGTATTTTTGTCAATGACTTTTTGTAATAATTGAATCATTTCCATTTTTATGTAATAGTATACACTGTCGTAATTGTGAATTTTTGTTAATGACTTTTTTATATAATTGAATCATTTCCATTTTTATGTGATAGTATTCACTGTCGTAATTGTGAATTTTTGTCAATAATGACTTTTTGTAATAATTGAAAAATTTTTCCACTTTTATGTCATAGTATACACTGTCATAATTGTGAATTTTTGTCAAAAATGACTTTTTGTAATAATTGATTAATTTACACTTTTATGTAATAGTATACACTGTCGTAATTGTGAATTTTTGTCAATAATGACTTTTTGTAATAAGTGAATAATTTACACTTTTATGTAATAGTATACACTGTGGTTATTGTGAATTTTTGTCAATAATGACTTTTTGTAATAACTGAATAATTTACACTTTTATGTCATAGTATACACTGTCGTAATTGTGAATTTTTGTCAATAATGACTTTTTGTTATAAGTGAAAAATTTCCACTTTTATGTCATAGTATACACTGTCGTGATTGTGAATTTTTGTCAATAATGACTTTTTGTAATAATTGAATCATTTCCACTTTTATACTTTAGTATACACTGTCGTTATTGTGATTTTTTGTCAATAATGACTTTTTTTAATATTTGAATAATTTACACTTTTATGTAATAGTATACACTGTGGTTATTGTGATTTTTTTGTCAATAATGACTTTTTGTAATAACTGAATAATTTACACTTTTATGTAATAGTATACACTGTCGTAATTGTGAATTTTTGTCAATAATAACTTTTTGTAATAATTTAATAATTTCCACTTTTATGTAATAGTATACACTGTCGTAATTGTGAATTTTTGTCAATAATGACTTTTTGTAATAATTGAATCATTTCCACTTTTATGTCATAGTAGACACTGTCGTAATTGTGAATTTTTGTTAATGACTTTTTTATATAATTGAATAATTTCCATTTTTATGTAATAGTATTCACTGTCGTAATTGTGAATTTTTGTCAATAATGACTTTTTGTAATAATTGAATCATTTCCACTTTTATGTCATAGTATACACTGTCGTAATTGTGAATTTTTGTCAATAATGACTTTTTGTAATAATTGAATAATTTACACTTGTATGTCACAGTATACACTGTCATAATTGTGAATTTTTGTCAAAAATGACTTTTTGTAATAATTGATTAATTTACACTTTTATGTAATAGTATACACTGTCGTAATTGTGAATTTTTGTCAATAATGACTTTTTGTAATAAGTGAATAATTACACTTTTATGTAATAGTATACACTGTGGTTATTGTGAATTTTTATCAATAATGACTTTTTGTAATAACTGAATAATTTACACTTTTATGTCATAGTATACACTGTCGTAATTGTGAATTTTTGTCAATAATGACTTTTTGTTATAATTGAAAAATTTCCACTTTTATGTCATAGTATACACTGTCGTGATTGTGAATTTTTGTCAATAATGACTTTTTGTAATAATTGAATCATTTCCACTTTTATACTTTAGTATACACTGTCGTTATTGTGATTTTTTGTCAATAATGACTTTTTTTAATATTTGAATAATTTACACTTTTATGTAATAGTATACACTGTGGTTATTGTGATTTTTTGTCAATAATGACTTTTTGTAATAACTGAATAATTTACACTTTTATGTAATAGTATACACTGTCGTAATTGTGAATTTGAGTCAATAATAACTTTTTGTAATAATTGAATAATTTCCACTTTTATGTAATAGTATACACTGTCGTAATTGTGAATTTTTGTCAATAATAACTTTTTGTAATAATTGAATAATTTCCACTTTTATGTAATAGTATACAGTCGTAATTGTGAATTTTTGTCAATGACTTTTTAAAATAATTGAATCATTTCCATTTTTATGTAATAGTACACTGTCATGATTGTGAATTTTTGTCAATGACTTTTTTATATAATTGAATCATTTCCATTTTTTGTAATAGTATACACTGTCTTAATTGTGCATTTTTGTCAATTACTTTTTTAAATAATTGAAACATTTCCCCTTTTATGTCATAGTATACACTGTCGTAATTGTGAATTTTTGTCAATAATGACTTTTTGTAATAATTGAATCATTTACACTTTTATGTCATTGTATACACTGTCGTAATAGTGAATTTTTGTCAATAATGACTTTTTGTAATAATTGAATCATTTACACTTTTATGTCATAGTATACACTGTCGTAATTGTGAATTTTTGTCAATGACTTTTTTAAATAATTGAATCATTTCCATTTTTATGTAATAGTACACTGTCGTAATTGTGCATTTTTGTCAATTACTTTTTGTAATAATTGAATAATTTCCATTTTTATGTATAGTATACACTGTCGTAATTGTGAATTTTTGTTAATGACTTTTTTATACAATTGAATCATTTCCATTTTTATGTAATAGTATACACTGTCGTAATTGTGAATTTTTGTCAATAATGACTTTTTGTAATAATTGAATAATTTACACTTTTATGTCATAGAATACACTGTCGTAATTGTGAATTTTTGTCAATAATGACTTTTTGTAATAATTGAATCATTTCCACTTTTATGCTTTAGTATACACTGTCGTAATTGTGAATTTTTGTCAATAATGACTTTTTGTAATATTTGAATAATTTACACTTTTATGTCGTAGTATACACTGTCGTAATTGTGAATTTTTGTCAATAATGACTTTTTGTAATATTTGAATAATTTACACTTTTATGTCATAGTATACACTGTCGTAATTGTGAATTTTTGTTAATGACTTTTTTATATAATTGAATCATTTCCATTTTTATGTAATAGTATTCACTGTCGTAATTGTGAATTTTTGTCAATAATGACTTTTTGTAATAATTGAATCATTTCCACTTTTATGTCATAGTATACACTGTCGTAATTTTGAATTTTTGTCAATGACTTTTTTAAATAATTGAATCATTTCCATTTTTATGTAATAGTACACTGTCGTAATTGTGAATTTTTGTCAATATTAACTTTTTGTAATAATTTAATCATTTTCACTTTTATGTAATAGTATACACTGTCGTTATTG
Organism: Gobio occitaniae; assembly: GCA_033150135.1. NCBI lineage: Eukaryota > Metazoa > Chordata > Actinopteri > Cypriniformes > Gobionidae > Gobio > Gobio occitaniae. Next base: position 105,419 of record JARQWZ010003973.1, read on the forward strand.
TGATTTTTTGTCAATAATGACTTTTTTTAATATTTGAATAATTTACACTTTTATGTAATAGTATACACTGTGGTTATTGTGATTTTTTTGTCAATAATGACTTTTTGTAATAACTGAATAATTTACACTTTTATGTAATAGTATACACTGTCGTAATTGTGAATTTTTGTCAATAATAACTTTTTGTAATAATTGAATAATTTCCACTTTTATGTAATAGTATACACTGTCGTAATTGTGAATTTTTGTCAATAATGACTTTTTGTAATAATTGAATAATTTCCACTTTTATGTAATAGTATACACTGTCGTAATTGTGAATTTTTGTCAATGACTTTTTTAAATAATTGAATCATTTCCATTTTTATGTAATAGTACACTGTCATAATTGTGAATTTTTGTCAATGACTTTTTTATATAATTGAATCATTTCCATTTTTTGTAATAGTATACACTGTCTTAATTGTGCATTTTTGTCAATGACTTTTTTAAATAATTGAAACATTTCCCCTTTTATGTCATAGTATACACTTTCGTAATTGTGAATTTTTGTCAATAATGACTTTTTGCTATTATTGAATCATTTACACTTTTATGTCATAGTATACACTGTCGTAATTGTGAATTTTTGTCAATAATGACTTTTTGTAATAATTGAATAATTTACACTTTTATGTAATAGTATACACTGTCGTAATTGTGAATTTTTGTCAATAATGACTTTTTGTAATAACTGAATAATTTACACTTTTATGTCATAGTATACACTGTCGTAATTGTGAATTTTTGTCAATAATGACTTTTTGTTATAATTGAAAAATTTACACTTTTATGTCATAGTATACACTGTCGTGATTGTGAATTTTTGTCAATAATGACTTTTTGTAATAATTGAATCATTTCCACTTTTATACTTTAGTATACACTGTCGTTATTGTGATTTTTTGTCAATAATGACTTTTTGTAATAACTGAATAATTTACACTTTTATGTAATAGTATACACTGTCGTAATTGTGAATTTGAGTCAATAATAACTTTTTGTAATAATTGAATACTTTCCACTTTTATGTAATAGTATACACTGTCGTAATTGTGAATTTTTGTCAATAATGACTTTTTGTAATAATTGAATCATTTCCACTTTTATGTAATAGTATACAATGTCGTAATTGTGAATTTTTGTCAATAATAACTTTTTGTAATAATTGAATAATTTCCACTTTTATGTAATAGTATACAGTCGTAATTGTGAATTTTTGTCAATGACTTTTTAAAATAATTGAATCATTTCCATTTTTATGTAATAGTACACAGTCGTGATTGTGAATTTTTGTCAATGACTTTTTTATATAATTGAATCATTTCCATTTTTTTGTAATAGTATACACTGTCTTAATTGTGCATTTTTGTCAATGACTTTTTTAAATAATTGAAACATTTCCCCTTTTATGTCATAGTATACACTGTCGTAATTGTGAATTTTTGTCAATAATGACTTTTTGTAATAATTGAATCATTTACACTTTTATGTCATAGTATACACTGTCGTAATTGTGAATTTTTGTCAATGACTTTTTTAAATAATTGAATCATTTCCATTTTTATGTAATAGTACACTGTCGTAATTGTGCATTTTTGTCAATTACTTTTTGTAATAATTGAATAATTTCCATTTTTATGTATAGTATACACTGTCGTAATTGTGAATTTTTGTTAATGACTTTTTTATACAATTGAATCATTTCCATTTTTATGTAATAGTATACACTGTCGTAATTGTGAATTTTTGTCAACAATGACTTTTTGTAATAATTGAATCATTTACACTTTTATGTCATAGTATACACTGTCGTAATTGTGAATTTTTGTCAATGACTTTTTTAAATAATTGAATCATTTCCATTTTTATGTAATAGTACACTGTCGTAATTGTGCATTTTTGTCAATTACTTTTTGTAATAATTGAATAATTTCCATTTTTATGTATAGTATACACTGTCGTAATTGTGAATTTTTGTTAATGACTTTTTTATACAATTGAATCATTTCCATTTTTATGTAATAGTATACACTGTCGTAATTGTGAATTTTTGTCAACAATGACTTTTTGTAATAATTGAATAATTTCCACTTTTATGTCATAGTATACACTGTCGTAATTGTGAATTTTTGTCAATAATGACTTTTTATAATAATTGAATAATTTATACTTTTATGTTATAGAATACACTGTCGTAATTGTGAATTTTTGTCAATAATGACTTTTTGTAATAATTGAATAATTTACACTTTTATGTCATAGAATACACTGTCGTAATTGTGAATTTTTGTCAATAATGACTTTTTGTAATAATTGAATCATTTCCACTTTTATGCTTTAGTATACACTGTCGTAATTGTGAATTTTTGTCAATAATGACTTTTTGTAATATTTGAATAATTTACACTTTTATGTCATAGTATACACTGTCGTAATTGTGAATTTTTGTTAATGACTTTTTTATATAATTGAATCATTTCCATTTTTATGTAATAGTATTCACTGTCGTAATTGTGAATTTTTGTCAATGACTTTTTTAAATAATTGAATCATTTCCATTTTTATGTAATAGTACACTGTCGTAATTGTGAATTTTTGTCAATATTAACTTTTTGTAATAATTTAATCATTTTCACTTTTATGTAATAGTATACACTGTCGTTATTGTGATTTTTTGTCAATAATGACTTTTTTTAATATTTGAATAATTTACACTTTTATGTAATAGTATACACTGTGGTTATTGTGATTTTTTTGTCAATAATGACTTTTTGTAATAACTGAATAATTTACACTTTTATGTAATAGTATACACTGTCGTAATTGTGAATTTTTGTCAATAATAACTTTTTGTAATAATTGAATAATTTCCACTTTTATGTAATAGTATACACTGTCGTAATTGTGAATTTTTGTCAATAATGACTTTTTGTAATAATTGAATAATTTCCACTTTTATGTAATAGTATACACTGTCGTAATTGTGAATTTTTGTCAATGACTTTTTTAAATAATTGAATCATTTCCATTTTTATGTAATAGTACACTGTCATAATTGTGAATTTTGTCAATGACTTTTTTATATAATTGAATCATTTCCATTTTTTGTAATAGTATACACTGTCTTAATTGTGCATTTTTGTCAATGACTTTTTTAAATAATTGAAACATTTCCCCTTTTATGTCATAGTATACACTGTCGTAATTGTGAATTTTTGTCAATAATGACTTTTTGCTATTATTGAATCATTTACACTTTTATGTCATAGTATACACTGTCGTAATTGTGAATTTTTGTCAATAATGACTTTTTGTAATAATTGAATATTTACACTTTTATGTCATAGTATACACTGTCGTAATTGTGAATTTTTGTCAATAATGACTTTTTGCTATTATTGAATCATTTCCCCTTTTATGTCATAGTATACACTGTCGTAATTGTGAATTTTTGTCAATAATGACTTTTTGCTATTATTGAATCATTTACACTTTTATGTCATAGTATACACTGTCGTAATTGTGAATTTTTGTCAATAATGACTTTTTGTAATAATTGAATATTTACACTTTTATGTCATAGTATACACTGTCGTAATTGTGAATTTTTGTCAATAATGACTTTTTGCTATTATTGAATCATTTACACTTTTATGTAATAGTATACACTGTCGTAATTGTGAATTTTTGTCAATAATGACTTTTTGTAATAATTGAATAATTTACACTTTTATGTAATAGTATACACTGTCGTAATTGTGAATTTTTGTCAATAATGACTTTTTGTAATAATTGAATATTTACACTTTTATGTCATAGTATACACTGTCGTAATTGTGAATTTTTGTCAATGACTTTTTTAAATAATTGAAACATTTCCCCTATTATGTCATAGTATACACTGTCGTAATTGTGAATTTTTGTCAATAATGACTTTTTTGCTATTATTGAATCATTTACACTTTTATGTCATTGTATACACTGTCGTAATTGTGAATTTTTGTCAATAATGACTTTTTGTAATATTTGAATCATTTACAATTTTATGTAATAGTATACACTGTCGTAATTGTGAATTTTTGTCATTGACTTTTTTAAATAATTTAATCATTTCCATTTTTATGTAATAGTACACTGTCGTAATTGTGCATTTTTGTCAATGACTTTTTGTAATAATTGAATTATTTCCACTTTTATACTTTAGTATACACTGTCGTAATTGTGATTTTTTGTCAATAATGACTTTTTTTAATATTTGAATAATTTACACTTTTATGTAATAGTATACACTGTGGTTATTGTGATTTTTTGTCAATAATGACTTTTTGTAATAACTGAATAATTTACACTTTTATGTAATAGTATACACTGTCGTAATTGTGAATTTTTGTCAATAATAACTTTTTGTAATAATTGAATCATTTCCACTTTTATGTAATAGTATACACTGTCGTAATTGTGAATTTTTGTCAATAATGACTTTTTGTAATAATTGAATCATTTCCACTTTTATGTCATAGTATACACTGTCGTAATTGTGAATTTTTGTCAATGACTTTTTTAAATAATTGAATCATTTCCATTTTTATGTAATAGTACACTGTCGTAATTGTGAATTTTTGTCAATTACTTTTTTATATAATTGAATCATTTCCATTTTTTGTAATAGCATACACTGTCGTAATTGTGAATTTTTGTCAATAATGACTTTTTGTAATAATTGAATCATTTACACTTTTATGTCATTGTATACACTGTCGTAATTGTGAATTTTTGTCAATATTGACTTTTTGTAATAATTGAATCATTTACACTTTTATGTCATTGTATACACTGTCGTAATTGTGAATTTTTGTCAATATTGACTTTTTGTAATAATTGAATCATTTACACTTTTATGTCATTGTATACACTGTCGTAATTGTGAATTTTTGTCAATAATGACTTTTTGTAATAATTGAAACATTTCCCCTTTTATTTCATAGTATACACTGTCTTAATTGTGAATTTTTGTCAATAATGACTTTTTGCTTTTATTGAATCATTTACACTTTTATGTCAGTATACACTGTCGTAATTGTGAATTTTTGTCAATGACTTTTTTAAATAATTGAATCATTTCCATTTTTATGTAATAGTACACTTTCGTAATTGTGCATTTTTGTCAATGATTTTTTGTAATAATTGAATTATTTACACTTTTATGTAATAGTATACACTGTCGTAATTGTGAATTTTTGTCAATAATAACTTTTTGTAATAATTGAATCATTTCCACTTTTATGTAATAGTATACACTGTCGTAATTGTGAATTTTTGTCAATAATGACTTTTTGTAATAATTGAATAATTTCCACTTTTATGTCATAGTATACACTGTCGTAATTGTGAATTTTTGTCAATGACTTTTTTAAATAATTGAATCATTTCCATTTTTATGTAATAGTACACTGTCGTAATTGTGAATTTTTGTCAATTACTTTTTTATATAATTGAATCATTACCATTTTTTGTAATAGTATACACTGTCGTGATTGTGCATTTTTGTCAATGACTTTTTTAAATAATTGAAACATTTCCCCTTTTATGTCATAGTATACACTGTCGTAATTGTGAATTTTTGTCAATAATGACTTTTTGTAATAATTGAATCATTTACACTTTTATGTCATTGTATACACTGTCGTAATTGTGAATTTTTGTCAATATTGACTTTTTGTAATAATTGAATCATTTACACTTTTATGTCATTGTATACACTGTCGTAATTGTGAATTTTTGTCAATATTGACTTTTTGTAATAATTGAATCATTTACACTTTTATGTCATTGTATACACTGTCGTAATTGTGAATTTTTGTCAATAATGACTTTTTGTAATAATTGAAACATTTCCCCTTTTATTTCATAGTATACACTGTCGTAATTGTGAATTTTTGTCAATAATGACTTTTTGCTTTTATTGAATCATTTACACTTTTATGTCAGTATACACTGTCGTAATTGTGAATTTTTGTCAATGACTTTTTTAAATAATTGAATCATTTCCATTTTTATGTAATAGTACACTTTCGTAATTGTGCATTTTTGTCAATGACTTTTTGTAATAATTGAATTATTTACACTTTTATGTCAGTATACACTGTCGTAATTGTGAATTTTTGTCAAAAATGACTTTTTGTAATAATTGAATAATTTCCACTTTTATGTCATAGTATACACTGTCGTAATTGTGAATTTTTGTCAATAATTACATTTTTTGATAATTGAATTATTTACACTTTTATGTCATAGAATACACTGTCGTAATTGTGAATTTTTGTCAATAATGACTTTTTGTAATAATTGAATAATTTACACTTTTATGTCATAGTATACACTGTCGTAATTGTGAATTTTTGTCAATAATGACTTTTTGTAATAATTGAATAATTTACACTTTTATGTCTCTAGTCGGAACCTCTCAACCTCACGCAGTGTTAACAGTCTGGTTTTCGTCCGGGCCGTGGTACACTGGACCAGCTCTATACCCTCTACAGGGTGCTGGAGGGTTCATGGGAGTTTGCCCAACCAGTCCACATGTGTTTTGTGGATTTGGAGAAGGCATTCGACTGTGTCCCTCGCGGCATCCTGTGGAGGGTGCTCGGGGAGTATGGGGTCCGGGGTCCTTTGCTAAGGGCTGTCCGGTCCCTGTACGACCAAAGCAGGAGTTTGGTCCGCATTGCAGGCAGTAAGTCAGACTTGTTCCCGGTGCATGTTGGACTCCGGCAGGGCTGCCCTTTGTTGCCGGTTCTGTTCATAATTTTTATGGACAGAATTTCTAGGCGCAGCCAGGGGCCGGAGAGTGTCAGGTTTGGGGACCACGCGGTTTCGTCTCTGCTCTTTGCAGATGACGTTGTCGTGTTGGCCCCTTCTAACCAGGGCCTTCAGCATGCACTGGGACGATTTGCAGCCGAGTGTGAAGCGGCTGGGATGAGGATCAGCACCTCCAAATCCGAGGCCATGGTCCTCAGTCGGAAAAGGGTGGTTTGCCCACTTCAGGTTGGTGGAGAGTTCCTGCCTCAAGTGGAGGAGTTCAAGTATCTAGGGGTCTTGTTCACGAGTGAGGGGAGGATGGAACGGGAGATTGACAAACGGATCGGTGCAGCTTCTGCAGTAATGCGGTCGATGTACCGGTCTGTTGTGGTGAAGAAAGAGCTAAGCCGTAAGGCGAAGCTCTCGATTTACCGGTCAATCTACGTTCCTACTCTCACCTATGGTCATGAGCTTTGGGTCATGACCGAAAGGACAAGATCCCGGATACAGGCGGCCGAAATGAGTTTTCTCCGCAGGGTGGCTGGGCGCTCCCTTAGAGATAGGATGAGGAGCTCAGTCACTCGGGAGGAACTCGGAGTAGAGCCGCTGCTCCTCCACATCGAGAGGGGTCAGCTGAGGTGGCTCGGGCATCTGTTCCGGATGCCTCCTGAGCGCCTTCCCGGGAAGGTGTTTCGGGCATGTCCAACCGGGAGGAGGCCCCGGGGAAGACCTAGGACACGCTGGAGGGACTATGTCTTCCGGCTGGCCTTGGAACGCCTCGGTGTCCCCCCGGAAGAGCTGGAGGAAGTGTCTAGGGAGAGGGAAGTCTGGGCATCTCTGCTTAGACTGCTGCCCCCGCGACCCGGCCCTGGATAAAGCGGAAGAAGATGGTTGGATGGATGGACACTTTTATGTCAGTATACACTGTCATAAATAAGAATTTTTGTCAAAAATGACTTTTTGTCATAATTGAATAATTTACACTTTTATGTCATAGTATACACTGTCGTAATTGTGAATTTTTGTCAATAATGACTTTTTGTAATAATTTAATAATTTAAACTTTTATGTCATAGTATACACTGTCGTAATTGTGAATTTTTGTCAAAAATGACTTTTTGTAATAATTGAATAAAATCCACTTTTATGTAATAGTATACACTGTCGTAATTGTGAATTTTTGTCAATAATGACTTTTTGTAATAATTGAATAATTTACACTTTTATGTCAAAGTATACACTGTCGGAATTGTGAATTTTTGTCAATAATGACTTTTTGTAATAATTGAATAATTTCCACTTTTATGCTTTAGTATACACTGTCGTAATTGTGACTTTTTGTCAATAATGACTGTTTGTAATAATTGAATAATTTACACTTTTATGTAATAGTATACACTGTGGTTATTGTGAATTTTTGTCAATAATGACTTTTTGTAATAACTGAGTAATTTACAATTTTGTCATAGTATACACTTTCGTAATTGTGAAGTTTTGTCAATAATGACTTTTTCTAATAATTGAATCATTTACACTTTTATGTAATAGTATACACTGTTGTAATTGTGAATTTTTGTCAATAATGACTTTTAGTAATTATTAAATCATTTCCATTTTTATGTAATAGTATACACTCGTAATTGTGAATTTTTGTCAATAATTACTTTTTGTAATAATTGAATCATTTACACTTTTATGTCATAGTATACACTGTTGTTATTGTGAATTTTTGTCAATAATGACTTTTAGTAATTATTAAATCATTTCCATTTTTATGTAATAGAATACACTGTCGTAATTGTGAATTTTTGTCAATAATGACTTTTTGTAATTGAATAATTTACACTTTTATGTCATAGTATACACTGTCGTAATTGTGAATTTTTGTCAATAATGACTTTTTTGCTATTATTGAATCATTTACACTTTTATGTCATTGTATACACTGTCGTAATTGTGAATTTTTGTCAATAATGACTTTTTGTAATATTTGAATCATTTACAATTTTATGTAATAGTATACACTGTCGTAATTGTGAATTTTTGTCATTGACTTTTTTAAATAATTTAATCATTTCCATTTTTATGTAATAGTACACTGTCGTAATTGTGCATTTTTGTCAATGACTTTTTGTAATAATTGAATTATTTCCACTTTTATACTTTAGTATACACTGTCGTAATTGTGATTTTTTGTCAATAATGACTTTTTGTAATAACTGAATAATTTACACTTTTATGTAATAGTATACACTGTCGTAATTGTGAATTTTTGTCAATAATAACTTTTTGTAATAATTGAATCATTTCCACTTTTATGTAATAGTATACACTGTCGTAATTGTGAATTTTTGTCAATAATGACTTTTTGTAATAATTGAATCATTTCCACTTTTATGTCATAGTATACACTGTCGTAATTGTGAATTTTTGTCAATGACTTTTTTAAATAATTGAATCATTTCCATTTTTATGTAATAGTACACTGTCGTAATTGTGAATTTTTGTCAATTACTTTTTTATATAATTGAATCATTTCCATTTTTTGTAATAGCATACACTGTCGTAATTGTGAATTTTTGTCAATAATGACTTTTTGTAATAATTGAATCATTTACACTTTTATGTCATTGTATACACTGTCGTAATTGTGAATTTTTGTCAATATTGACTTTTTGTAATAATTGAATCATTTACACTTTTATGTCATTGTATACACTGTCGTAATTGTGAATTTTTGTCAATATTGACTTTTTGTAATAATTGAATCATTTACACTTTTATGTCATTGTATACACTGTCGTAATTGTGAATTTTTGTCAATAATGACTTTTTGTAATAATTGAAACATTTCCCCTTTTATTTCATAGTATACACTGTCGTAATTGTGAATTTTTGTCAATAATGACTTTTTGCTTTTATTGAATCATTTACACTTTTATGTCAGTATACACTGTCGTAATTGTGAATTTTTGTCAATGACTTTTTTAAATAATTGAATCATTTCCATTTTTATGTAATAGTACACTTTCGTAATTGTGCATTTTTGTCAATGATTTTTTGTAATAATTGAATTATTTACACTTTTATGTAATAGTATACACTGTCGTAATTGTGAATTTTTGTCAATAATAACTTTTTGTAATAATTGAATCATTTCCACTTTTATGTAATAGTATACACTGTCGTAATTGTGAATTTTTGTCAATAATGACTTTTTGTAATAATTGAATAATTTCCACTTTTATGTCATAGTATACACTGTCGTAATTGTGAATTTTTGTCAATGACTTTTTTAAATAATTGAATCATTTCCATTTTTATGTAATAGTACACTGTCGTAATTGTGAATTTTTGTCAATTACTTTTTTATATAATTGAATCATTACCATTTTTTGTAATAGTATACACTGTCGTGATTGTGCATTTTTGTCAATGACTTTTTTAAATAATTGAAACATTTCCCCTTTTATGTCATAGTATACACTGTCGTAATTGTGAATTTTTGTCAATAATGACTTTTTGTAATAATTGAATCATTTACACTTTTATGTCATTGTATACACTGTCGTAATTGTGAATTTTTGTCAATATTGACTTTTTGTAATAATTGAATCATTTACACTTTTATGTCATTGTATACACTGTCGTAATTGTGAATTTTTGTCAATATTGACTTTTTGTAATAATTGAATCATTTACACTTTTATGTCATTGTATACACTGTCGTAATTGTGAATTTTTGTCAATAATTACTTTTTGTAATAATTGAAACATTTCCCCTTTTATTTCATAGTATACACTGTCGTAATTGTGAATTTTTGTCAATAATGACTTTTTGCTTTTATTGAATCATTTACACTTTTATGTCAGTATACACTGTCGTAATTGTGAATTTTTGTCAATGACTTTTTTAAATAATTGAATCATTTCCAGTTTTATGTAATAGTACACTTTCGTAATTGTGCATTTTTGTCAATGACTTTTTGTAATAATTGAATTATTTACACTTTTATGTCAGTATACACTGTCGTAATTGTGAATTTTTGTCAAAAATGACTTTTTGTAATAATTGAATAATTTCCACTTTTATGTCATAGTATACACTGTCGTAATTGTGAATTTTTGTCAATAATTACATTTTTTGATAATTGAATTATTTACACTTTTATGTCATAGAATACACTGTCGTAATTGTGAATTTTTGTCAATAATGACTTTTTGTAATAATTGAATAATTTACACTTTTATGTCATAGTATACACTGTCGTAATTGTGAATTTTTGTCAATAATGACTTTTTGTAATAATTGAATAATTTACACTTTTATGTCTCTAGTCGGAACCTCTCAACCTCACGCAGTGTTAACAGTCTGGTTTTCGTCCGGGCCGTGGTACACTGGACCAGCTCTATACCCTCTACAGGGTGCTGGAGGGTTCATGGGAGTTTGCCCAACCAGTCCACATGTGTTTTGTGGATTTGGAGAAGGCATTCGACTGTGTCCCTCGCGGCATCCTGTGGAGGGTGCTCGGGGAGTATGGGGTCCGGGGTCCTTTGCTAAGGGCTGTCCGGTCCCTGTACGACCAAAGCAGGAGTTTGGTCCGCATTGCAGGCAGTAAGTCAGACTTGTTCCCGGTGCATGTTGGACTCCGGCAGGGCTGCCCTTTGTTGCCGGTTCTGTTCATAATTTTTATGGACAGAATTTCTAGGCGCAGCCAGGGGCCGGAGAGTGTCAGGTTTGGGGACCACGCAGTTTCGTCTCTGCTCTTTGCAGATGACGTTGTCGTGTTGGCCCCTTCTAACCAGGGCCTTCAGCATGCACTGGGACGATTTGCAGCCGAGTGTGAAGCGGCTGGGATGAGGATCAGCACCTCCAAATCCGAGGCCATGGTCCTCAGTCGGAAAAGGGTGGTTTGCCCACTTCAGGTTGGTGGAGAGTTCCTGCCTCAAGTGGAGGAGTTCAAGTATCTAGGGGTCTTGTTCACGAGTGAGGGGAGGATGGAACGGGAGATTGACAAACGGATCGGTGCAGCTTCTGCAGTAATGCGGTCGATGTACCGGTCTGTTGTGGTGAAGAAAGAGCTAAGCCGTAAGGCGAAGCTCTCGATTTACCGGTCAATCTACGTTCCTACTCTCACCTATGGTCATGAGCTTTGGGTCATGACCGAAAGGACAAGATCCCGGATACAGGCGGCCGAAATGAGTTTTCTCCGCAGGGTGGCTGGGCGCTCCCTTAGAGATAGGATGAGGAGCTCAGTCACTCGGGAGGAACTCGGAGTAGAGCCGCTGCTCCTCCACATCGAGAGGGGTCAGCTGAGGTGGCTCGGGCATCTGTTCCGGATGCCTCCTGAGCGCCTTCCCGGGAAGGTGTTTCGGGCATGTCCAACCGGGAGGAGGCCCCGGGGAAGACCTAGGACACGCTGGAGGGACTATGTCTTCCAGCTGGCCTTGGAACGCCTCGGTGTCCCCCCGGAAGAGCTGGAGGAAGTGTCTAGGGAGAGGGAAGTCTGGGCATCTCTGCTTAGACTGCTGCCCCCGCGACCCGGCCCTGGATAAAGCGGAAGAAGATGGTTGGATGGATGGACACTTTTATGTCAGTATACACTGTCATAAATAAGAATTTTTGTCAAAAATGACTTTTTGTCATAATTGAATAATTTACACTTTTATGTCATAGTATACACTGTCGTAATTGTGAATTTTTGTCAATAATGACTTTTTGTAATAATTTAATAATTTAAACTTTTATGTCATAGTATACACTGTCGTAATTGTGAATTTTTGTCAAAAATGACTTTTTGTAATAATTGAATAAAATCCACTTTTATGTAATAGTATACACTGTCGTAATTGTGAATTTTTGTCAATAATGACTTTTTGTAATAATTGAATAATTTACACTTTTATGTCAAAGTATACACTGTCGGAATTGTGAATTTTTGTCAATAATGACTTTTTGTAATAATTGAATAATTTCCACTTTTATGCTTTAGTATACACTGTCGTAATTGTGACTTTTTGTCAATAATGACTGTTTGTAATAATTGAATAATTTACACTTTTATGTAATAGTATACACTGTGGTTATTGTGAATTTTTGTCAATAATGACTTTTTGTAATAACTGAGTAATTTACAATTTTGTCATAGTATACACTTTCGTAATTGTGAAGTTTTGTCAATAATGACTTTTTCTAATAATTGAATCATTTACACTTTTATGTAATAGTATACACTGTTGTAATTGTGAATTTTTGTCAATAATGACTTTTAGTAATTATTAAATCATTTCCATTTTTATGTAATAGTATACACTCGTAATTGTGAATTTTTGTCAATAATTACTTTTTGTAATAATTGAATCATTTACACTTTTATGTCATAGTATACACTGTTGTTATTGTGAATTTTTGTCAATAATGACTTTTAGTAATTATTAAATCATTTCCATTTTTATGTAATAGTATACACTCGTAATTGTGAATTTTTGTCAATAATTACTTTTTGTAATAATTGAATCATTTACACTTTTATGTCATAGTATACACTGTCGTAATTGTGAATTTTTGTCAATAATGACTTTTTGTAATTGAATAATTTACACTTTTATGTCATAGTATACACTGTCGTAATTGTGATTTTTTTCAATAATGACTTTTTTTAATATTTGAATAATTTACACTTTTATGTAATAGTATACATTGTGGTTATTGTGATTTTTTGTCAATAATGACTTTTTGTAATAACTGAATAATTTACACTTTTATGTAATAGTATACACTGTCGTAATTGTGAATTTTTGTCAATAATAACTTTTTGTAATAATTGAATCATTTCCACTTTTATGTAATAGTATACACTGTCGTAATTGTGAATTTTTGTCAATAATAAATTTTTGTAATAATTGAATCATTTCCACTTTTATGTCATAGTATACACTGTCGTAATTGTGAATTTTTTTCAATGACTTTTTTAAATAATTGAATCATTTCCATTTTTATGTAATAGTACACTGTCGTAATTGTGAATTTTTGTCAATAATGACTTTTTGTAATAATTGAATCATTTACACTTTTATGTCATTGTATACACTGTCGTAATTGTGAATTTTTGTCAATAATTACTTTTTGTAATAATTGAATCATTTACACTTTTATGTAATAGTATACACTGTCGTAATTGTGAATTTTTGTCAATAATTACTTTTTGTAATAATTGAATCATTTCCACTTTTATGTATACACTGTCATAAATAAGATTTTTTTTCAAAAATGACTTTTTGTCATAATTGAATACTTTACACTTTTATGTCATAGTATACACTGTCGTAATTGTGAATTTTTGTCAATAATGACTTTGTAATAATTGAATCATTTACACTTTTATGTAATAGTATACACTGTTGTAATTGTGAATTTTTGTCAATAATGACTTTTAGTAATTATTAAATCATTTCCATTTTTATGTAATAGTATACACTCGTAATTGTGAATTTTTGTCAATAATTACTTTTTGTAATAATTGAATCATTTACACTTTTATGTCATAGTATACACTGTTGTAATTGTGCATTTTTGTCAATAATGACTTTTAGTAATTATTAAATAATTTCCATTTTTATGTAAAAGGAATACACTGTCGTAATTGTGAATTTTTGTCAATAATGACTTTTTGTAATTGAATAATTTACACTTTTATGTCATAGTATACACTATCGTAATTGTGATTTTTTTCAATAATGACTTTTTTTAATATTTGAATAATTTACACTTTTATATAATAGTATACACTGTGGTTATTGTGATTTTTTGTCAATAATGACTTTTTGTAATAACTGAATAATTTACACTTTTATGTAATAGTATACACTGTCGTAATTGTGAATTTTTGTCAATAATAACTTTTTGTAATAGATGAATCATTTCCACTTTTATGTAATAGTATACACTGTCGTAATTGTGAATTTTTGTCAATAATGACTTTTTGTAATAATTGAATCATTTCCACTTTTGTGTCATAGTATACACTGTCATAATTGTGAATTTTTGTAAATGAGTTTTTTAAATAATTGAATCATTTCTATTTGTATGTAATAGTATACACTGTCGTAATTAAGAATTTTTGTCAATAATGACTTTTTGTAATAATTGAATAATATCCACTTTTATGTAATAGTATACACTGTCGTAATTGTGAATTTTTGTCAATAATGACTTTTTGTAATAATTGAATAATTTACACTTTTATGTCATAGCATACACTGTCGGAATTGTGAATTTTTGTCAATAATGACTTTTTGTAATAATTGAATAATTTCCACTTTTATGCTTTAGTATACACTGTCGTAATTGTGACTTTTTGTCAATAATGACTTTTTGTAATAATTGAATAATTTACACTTTTATGTAATAGTATACACTGTGGTTATTGTGAATTTTTGTCAATAATGACTTTTTGTAATAACTGAGTAATTTACAATTTTGTCATAGTATACAGTTTCGTAATTGTGAAGTTTTGTCAATAATGACTTTTTCTAATAATTGAATCATTTACACTTTTATGTAATAGTATACACTGTTGTAATTGTGAATTTTTGTCAATAATGACTTTTAGTAATTATTAAATCATTCCCATTTTTATTTAATAGTATACACTCGTAATTGTGAATTTTTGTCAATAATTACTTTTTGTAATAATTGAATCATTTACACTTTTATGTCATAGTATACACTGTTGTAATTGTGAATTTTTGTCAATAATGACTTTTAGTAATTATTAAATCATTTCCATTTTTATGTAATAGAATACACTGTCGTAATTGTGAATTTTTGTCAATAATGACTTTTTGTAATTGAATAATTTACACTTTTATGTCATAGTATACACTGTCGTAATTGTGATTTTTTTCAATAATGACTTTTTTTAATATTTGAATAATTTACACTTTTATGTAATAGTATACACTGTGGTTATTGTGATTTTTTGTCAATAATGACTTTTTGTAATAACTGAATAATTTACACTTTTATGTAATAGTATACACTGTCGTAATTGTGAATTTTTGTCAATGACTTTTTTAAATAATTGAATCATTTCCATTTTTATGTAATAGTACACTGTCGTAATTGTGAATTTTTGTCAATTACTTTTTGTAATAATTGAATAATTTACACTTTTATGTAATAGTATACACTGTGGTTATTGTGAATTTTTGTCAATAATGACTTTTTGTAATAACTGAGTAATTTACAATTTTGTCATAGTATACACTTTCGTAATTGTGAAGTTTTGTCAATAATGACTTTTTCTAATAATTGAATCATTTACACTTTTATGTAATAGTATACACTGTTGTAATTGTGAATTTTTGTCAATAATGACTTTTAGTAATTATTAAATCATTTCCATTTTTATGTAATAGTATACACTCGTAATTGTGAATTTTTGTCAATAATTACTTTTTGTAATAATTGAATCATTTACACTTTTATGTCATAGCATACACTGTTGTAATTGTGAATTTTTGTCAATAATGACTTTTAGTAATTATTAAATCATTTCCATTTTTATGTAATAGAATACACTGTCGTAATTGTGAATTTTTGTCAATAATGACTTTTTGCTTTTATTGAATCATTTACACTTTTATGTCAGTATACACTGTCGTAATTGTGAATTTTTGTCAATGACTTTTTTAAATAATTGAATCATTTCCATTTTTATGTAATAGTACACTTTCGTAATTGTGCATTTTTGTCAATGACTTTTTGTAATAATTGAATTATTTACACTTTTATGTCAGTATACACTGTCGTAATTGTGAATTTTTGTCAAAAATGACTTTTTGTAATAATTGAATAATTTCCACTTTTATGTCATAGTATACACTGTCGTAATTGTGAATTTTTGTCAATAATTACATTTTTTGATAATTGAATTATTTACACTTTTATGTCATAGAATACACTGTCGTAATTGTGAATTTTTGTCAATAATGACTTTTTGTAATAATTGAATAATTTACACTTTTATGTCATAGTATACACTGTCGTAATTGTGAATTTTTGTCAATAATGACTTTTTGTAATAATTGAATAATTTACACTTTTATGTCTCTAGTCGGAACCTCTCAACCTCACGCAGTGTTAACAGTCTGGTTTTCGTCCGGGCCGTGGTACACTGGACCAGCTCTATACCCTCTACAGGGTGCTGGAGGGTTCATGGGAGTTTGCCCAACCAGTCCACATGTGTTTTGTGGATTTGGAGAAGGCATTCGACTGTGTCCCTCGCGGCATCCTGTGGAGGGTGCTCAGGGAGTATGGGGTCCGGGGTCCTTTGCTAAGGGCTGTCCGGTCCCTGTACGACCAAAGCAGGAGTTTGGTCCGCATTGCAGGCAGTAAGTCAGACTTGTTCCCGGTGCATGTTGGACTCCGGCAGGGCTGCCCTTTGTTGCCGGTTCTGTTCATAATTTTTATGGACAGAATTTCTAGGCGCAGCCAGGGGCCGGAGAGTGTCAGGTTTGGGGACCACGCGGTTTCGTCTCTGCTCTTTGCAGATGACGTTGTCGTGTTGGCCCCTTCTAACCAGGGCCTTCAGCATGCACTGGGACGATTTGCAGCCGAGTGTGAAGCGGCTGGGATGAGGATCAGCACCTCCAAATCCGAGGCCATGGTCCTCAGTCGGAAAAGGGTGGTTTGCCCACTTCAGGTTGGTGGAGAGTTCCTGCCTCAAGTGGAGGAGTTCAAGTATCTAGGGGTCTTGTTCACGAGTGAGGGGAGGATGGAACGGGAGATTGACAAACGGATCGGTGCAGCTTCTGCAGTAATGCGGTCGATGTACCGGTCTGTTGTGGTGAAGAAAGAGCTAAGCCGTAAGGCGAAGCTCTCGATTTACCGGTCAATCTACGTTCCTACTCTCACCTATGGTCATGAGCTTTGGGTCATGACCGAAAGGACAAGATCCCGGATACAGGCGGCCGAAATGAGTTTTCTCCGCAGGGTGGCTGGGCGCTCCCTTAGAGATAGGATGAGGAGCTCAGTCACTCGGGAGGAACTCGGAGTAGAGCCGCTGCTCCTCCACATCGAGAGGGGTCAGCTGAGGTGGCTCGGGCATCTGTTCCGGATGCCTCCTGAGCGCCTTCCCGGGAAGGTGTTTCGGGCATGTCCAACCGGGAGGAGGCCCCGGGGAAGACCTAGGACACGCTGGAGGGACTATGTCTTCCAGCTGGCCTTGGAACGCCTCGGTGTCCCCCCGGAAGAGCTGGAGGAAGTGTCTAGGGAGAGGGAAGTCTGGGCATCTCTGCTTAGACTGCTGCCCCCGCGACCCGGCCCTGGATAAAGCGGAAGAAGATGGTTGGATGGATGGACACTTTTATGTCAGTATACACTGTCATAAATAAGAATTTTTGTCAAAAATGACTTTTTGTCATAATTGAATAATTTACACTTTTATGTCATAGTATACACTGTCGTAATTGTGAATTTTTGTCAATAATGACTTTTTGTAATAATTTAATAATTTAAACTTTTATGTCATAGTATACACTGTCGTAATTGTGAATTTTTGTCAAAAATGACTTTTTGTAATAATTGAATAAAATCCACTTTTATGTAATAGTATACACTGTCGTAATTGTGAATTTTTGTCAATAATGACTTTTTGTAATAATTGAATAATTTACACTTTTATGTCAAAGTATACACTGTCGGAATTGTGAATTTTTGTCAATAATGACTTTTTGTAATAATTGAATAATTTCCACTTTTATGCTTTAGTATACACTGTCGTAATTGTGACTTTTTGTCAATAATGACTGTTTGTAATAATTGAATAATTTACACTTTTATGTAATAGTATACACTGTGGTTATTGTGAATTTTTGTCAATAATGACTTTTTGTAATAACTGAGTAATTTACAATTTTGTCATAGTATACACTTTCGTAATTGTGAAGTTTTGTCAATAATGACTTTTTCTAATAATTGAATCATTTACACTTTTATGTAATAGTATACACTGTTGTAATTGTGAATTTTTGTCAATAATGACTTTTAGAAATTATTAAATCATTTCCATTTTTATGTAATAGTATACACTCGTAATTGTGAATTTTTGTCAATAATTACTTTTTGTAATAATTGAATCATTTACACTTTTATGTCATAGTATACACTGTTGTTATTGTGAATTTTTGTCAATAATGATTTTTAGTAATTATTAAATCATTTCCATTTTTATGTAATAGTATACACTCGTAATTGTGAATTTTTGTCAATAATTACTTTTTGTAATAATTGAATCATTTACACTTTTATGTCATAGTATACACTGTCGTAATTGTGAATTTTTGTCAATAATGACTTTTTGTAATTGAATAATTTACACTTTTATGTCATAGTATACACTGTCGTAATTGTGATTTTTTTCAATAATGACTTTTTTTAATATTTGAATAATTTACACTTTTATGTAATAGTATACATTGTGGTTATTGTGATTTTTTGTCAATAATGACTTTTTGTAATAACTGAATAATTTACACTTTTATGTAATAGTATACACTGTCGTAATTGTGAATTTTTGTCAATAATAACTTTTTGTAATAATTGAATCATTTCCACTTTTATGTAATAGTATACACTGTCGTAATTGTGAATTTTTGTCAATAATAAATTTTTGTAATAATTGAATCATTTCCACTTTTATGTCATAGTATACACTGTCGTAATTGTGAATTTTTTTCAATGACTTTTTTAAATAATTGAATCATTTCCATTTTTATGTAATAGTACACTGTCGTAATTGTGAATTTTTGTCAATAATGACTTTTTGTAATAATTGAATCATTTACACTTTTATGTCATTGTATACACTGTCGTAATTGTGAATTTTTGTCAATAATTACTTTTTGTAATAATTGAATCATTTACACTTTTATGTAATAGTATACACTGTCGTAATTGTGAATTTTTGTCAATAATTACTTTTTGTAATAATTGAATCATTTCCACTTTTATGTATACACTGTCATAAATAAGATTTTTTTTCAAAAATGACTTTTTGTCATAATTGAATACTTTACACTTTTATGTCATAGTATACACTGTCGTAATTGTGAATTTTTGTCAATAATGACTTTGTAATAATTGAATCATTTACACTTTTATGTAATAGTATACACTGTTGTAATTGTGAATTTTTGTCAATAATGACTTTTAGTAATTATTAAATCATTTCCATTTTTATGTAATAGTATACACTCGTAATTGTGAATTTTTGTCAATAATTACTTTTTGTAATAATTGAATCATTTACACTTTTATGTCATAGTATACACTGTTGTAATTGTGAATTTTTGTCAATAATGACTTTTAGTAATTATTAAATAATTTCCATTTTTATGTAAAAGGAATACACTGTCGTAATTGTGAATTTTTGTCAATAATGACTTTTTGTAATTGAATAATTTACACTTTTATGTCATAGTATACACTATCGTAATTGTGATTTTTTTCAATAATGACTTTTTTTAATATTTGAATAATTTACACTTTTATATAATAGTATACACTGTGGTTATTGTGATTTTTTGTCAATAATGACTTTTTGTAATAACTGAATAATTTACACTTTTATGTAATAGTATACACTGTCGTAATTGTGAATTTTTGTCAATAATAACTTTTTGTAATAGATGAATCATTTCCACTTTTATGTAATAGTATACACTGTCGTAATTGTGAATTTTTGTCAATAATGACTTTTTGTAATAATTGAATCATTTCCACTTTTGTGTCATAGTATACACTGTCATAATTGTGAATTTTTGTAAATGAGTTTTTTAAATAATTGAATCATTTCTATTTGTATGTAATAGTATACACTGTCATAATTAAGAATTTTTGTCAATAATGACTTTTTGTAATAATTGAATAATATCCACTTTTATGTAATAGTATACACTGTCGTAATTGTGAATTTTTGTCAATAATGACTTTTTGTAATAATTGAATAATTTACACTTTTATGTCATAGCATACACTGTCGGAATTGTGAATTTTTGTCAATAATGACTTTTTGTAATAATTGAATAATTTCCACTTTTATGCTTTAGTATACACTGTCGTAATTGTGACTTTTTGTCAATAATGACTTTTTGTAATAATTGAATAATTTACACTTTTATGTAATAGTATACACTGTGGTTATTGTGAATTTTTGTCAATAATGACTTTTTGTAATAACTGAGTAATTTACAATTTTGTCATAGTATACACTTTCGTAATTGTGAAGTTTTGTCAATAATGACTTTTTCTAATAATTGAATCATTTACACTTTTATGTAATAGTATACACTGTTGTAATTGTGAATTTTTGTCAATAATGACTTTTAGTAATTATTAAATCATTTCCATTTTTATGTAATAGTATACACTCGTAATTGTGAATTTTTGTCAATAATTACTTTTTGTAATAATTGAATCATTTACACTTTTATGTCATAGCATACACTGTTGTAATTGTGAATTTTTGTCAATAATGACTTTTAGTAATTATTAAATCATTTCCATTTTTATGTAATAGAATACACTGTCGTAATTGTGAATTTTTGTCAATAATGACTTTTTGCTTTTATTGAATCATTTACACTTTTATGTCAGTATACACTGTCGTAATTGTGAATTTTTGTCAATGACTTTTTTAAATAATTGAATCATTTCCATTTTTATGTAATAGTACACTTTCGTAATTGTGCATTTTTGTCAATGACTTTTTGTAATAATTGAATTATTTACACTTTTATGTCAGTATACACTGTCGTAATTGTGAATTTTTGTCAAAAATGACTTTTTGTAATAATTGAATAATTTCCACTTTTATGTCATAGTATACACTGTCGTAATTGTGAATTTTTGTCAATAATTACATTTTTTGATAATTGAATTATTTACACTTTTATGTCATAGAATACACTGTCGTAATTGTGAATTTTTGTCAATAATGACTTTTTGTAATAATTGAATAATTTACACTTTTATGTCATAGTATACACTGTCGTAATTGTGAATTTTTGTCAATAATGACTTTTTGTAATAATTGAATAATTTACACTTTTATGTCTCTAGTCGGAACCTCTCAACCTCACGCAGTGTTAACAGTCTGGTTTTCGTCCGGGCCGTGGTACACTGGACCAGCTCTATACCCTCTACAGGGTGCTGGAGGGTTCATGGGAGTTTGCCCAACCAGTCCACATGTGTTTTGTGGATTTGGAGAAGGCATTCGACTGTGTCCCTCGCGGCATCCTGTGGAGGGTGCTCAGGGAGTATGGGGTCCGGGGTCCTTTGCTAAGGGCTGTCCGGTCCCTGTACGACCAAAGCAGGAGTTTGGTCCGCATTGCAGGCAGTAAGTCAGACTTGTTCCCGGTGCATGTTGGACTCCGGCAGGGCTGCCCTTTGTTGCCGGTTCTGTTCATAATTTTTATGGACAGAATTTCTAGGCGCAGCCAGGGGCCGGAGAGTGTCAGGTTTGGGGACCACGCGGTTTCGTCTCTGCTCTTTGCAGATGACGTTGTCGTGTTGGCCCCTTCTAACCAGGGCCTTCAGCATGCACTGGGACGATTTGCAGCCGAGTGTGAAGCGGCTGGGATGAGGATCAGCACCTCCAAATCCGAGGCCATGGTCCTCAGTCGGAAAAGGGTGGTTTGCCCACTTCAGGTTGGTGGAGAGTTCCTGCCTCAAGTGGAGGAGTTCAAGTATCTAGGGGTCTTGTTCACGAGTGAGGGGAGGATGGAACGGGAGATTGACAAACGGATCGGTGCAGCTTCTGCAGTAATGCGGTCGATGTACCGGTCTGTTGTGGTGAAGAAAGAGCTAAGCCGTAAGGCGAAGCTCTCGATTTACCGGTCAATCTACGTTCCTACTCTCACCTATGGTCATGAGCTTTGGGTCATGACCGAAAGGACAAGATCCCGGATACAGGCGGCCGAAATGAGTTTTCTCCGCAGGGTGGCTGGGCGCTCCCTTAGAGATAGGATGAGGAGCTCAGTCACTCGGGAGGAACTCGGAGTAGAGCCGCTGCTCCTCCACATCGAGAGGGGTCAGCTGAGGTGGCTCGGGCATCTGTTCCGGATGCCTCCTGAGCGCCTTCCCGGGAAGGTGTTTCGGGCATGTCCAACCGGGAGGAGGCCCCGGGGAAGACCTAGGACACGCTGGAGGGACTATGTCTTCCAGCTGGCCTTGGAACGCCTCGGTGTCCCCCCGGAAGAGCTGGAGGAAGTGTCTAGGGAGAGGGAAGTCTGGGCATCTCTGCTTAGACTGCTGCCCCCGCGACCCGGCCCTGGATAAAGCGGAAGAAGATGGTTGGATGGATGGACACTTTTATGTCAGTATACACTGTCATAAATAAGAATTTTTGTCAAAAATGACTTTTTGTCATAATTGAATAATTTACACTTTTATGTCATAGTATACACTGTCGTAATTGTGAATTTTTGTCAATAATGACTTTTTGTAATAATTTAATAATTTAAACTTTTATGTCATAGTATACACTGTCGTAATTGTGAATTTTTGTCAAAAATGACTTTTTGTAATAATTGAATAAAATCCACTTTTATGTAATAGTATACACTGTCGTAATTGTGAATTTTTGTCAATAATGACTTTTTGTAATAATTGAATAATTTACACTTTTATGTCAAAGTATACACTGTCGGAATTGTGAATTTTTGTCAATAATGACTTTTTGTAATAATTGAATAATTTCCACTTTTATGCTTTAGTATACACTGTCGTAATTGTGACTTTTTGTCAATAATGACTGTTTGTAATAATTGAATAATTTACACTTTTATGTAATAGTATACACTGTGGTTATTGTGAATTTTTGTCAATAATGACTTTTTGTAATAACTGAGTAATTTACAATTTTGTCATAGTATACACTTTCGTAATTGTGAAGTTTTGTCAATAATGACTTTTTCTAATAATTGAATCATTTACACTTTTATGTAATAGTATACACTGTTGTAATTGTGAATTTTTGTCAATAATGACTTTTAGTAATTATTAAATCATTTCCATTTTTATGTAATAGTATACACTCGTAATTGTGAATTTTTGTCAATAATTACTTTTTGTAATAATTGAATCATTTACACTTTTATGTCATAGTATACACTGTTGTTATTGTGAATTTTTGTCAATAATGACTTTTAGTAATTATTAAATCATTTCCATTTTTATGTAATAGTATACACTCGTAATTGTGAATTTTTGTCAATAATTACTTTTTGTAATAATTGAATCATTTACACTTTTATGTCATAGTATACACTGTCGTAATTGTGAATTTTTGTCAATAATGACTTTTTGTAATTGAATAATTTACACTTTTATGTCATAGTATACACTGTCGTAATTGTGATTTTTTTCAATAATGACTTTTTTTAATATTTGAATAATTTACACTTTTATGTAATAGTATACATTGTGGTTATTGTGATTTTTTGTCAATAATGACTTTTTGTAATAACTGAATAATTTACACTTTTATGTAATAGTATACACTGTCGTAATTGTGAATTTTTGTCAATAATAACTTTTTGTAATAATTGAATCATTTCCACTTTTATGTAATAGTATACACTGTCGTAATTGTGAATTTTTGTCAATAATAAATTTTTGTAATAATTGAATCATTTCCACTTTTATGTCATAGTATACACTGTCGTAATTGTGAATTTTTTTCAATGACTTTTTTAAATAATTGAATCATTTCCATTTTTATGTAATAGTACACTGTCGTAATTGTGAATTTTTGTCAATAATGACTTTTTGTAATAATTGAATCATTTACACTTTTATGTCATTGTATACACTGTCGTAATTGTGAATTTTTGTCAATAATTACTTTTTGTAATAATTGAATCATTTACACTTTTATGTAATAGTATACACTGTCGTAATTGTGAATTTTTGTCAATAATTACTTTTTGTAATAATTGAATCATTTCCACTTTTATGTATACACTGTCATAAATAAGATTTTTTTTCAAAAATGACTTTTTGTCATAATTGAATACTTTACACTTTTATGTCATAGTATACACTGTCGTAATTGTGAATTTTTGTCAATAATGACTTTGTAATAATTGAATCATTTACACTTTTATGTAATAGTATACACTGTTGTAATTGTGAATTTTTGTCAATAATGACTTTTAGTAATTATTAAATCATTTCCATTTTTATGTAATAGTATACACTCGTAATTGTGAATTTTTGTCAATAATTACTTTTTGTAATAATTGAATCATTTACACTTTTATGTCATAGTATACACTGTTGTAATTGTGAATTTTTGTCAATAATGACTTTTAGTAATTATTAAATAATTTCCATTTTTATGTAAAAGGAATACACTGTCGTAATTGTGAATTTTTGTCAATAATGACTTTTTGTAATTGAATAATTTACACTTTTATGTCATAGTATACACTATCGTAATTGTGATTTTTTTCAATAATGACTTTTTTTAATATTTGAATAATTTACACTTTTATATAATAGTATACACTGTGGTTATTGTGATTTTTTGTCAATAATGACTTTTTGTAATAACTGAATAATTTACACTTTTATGTAATAGTATACACTGTCGTAATTGTGAATTTTTGTCAATAATAACTTTTTGTAATAGATGAATCATTTCCACTTTTATGTAATAGTATACACTGTCGTAATTGTGAATTTTTGTCAATAATGACTTTTTTTAATAATTGAATCATTTCCACTTTTGTGTCATAGTATACACTGTCATAATTGTGAATTTTTGTAAATGAGTTTTTTAAATAATTGAATCATTTCTATTTGTATGTAATAGTATACACTGTCATAATTAAGAATTTTTGTCAATAATGACTTTTTGTAATAATTGAATAATATCCACTTTTATGTAATAGTATACACTGTCGTAATTGTGAATTTTTGTCAATAATGACTTTTTGTAATAATTGAATAATTTACACTTTTATGTCATAGCATACACTGTCGGAATTGTGAATTTTTGTCAATAATGACTTTTTGTAATAATTGAATAATTTCCACTTTTATGCTTTAGTATACACTGTCGTAATTGTGACTTTTTGTCAATAATGACTTTTTGTAATAATTGAATAATTTACACTTTTATGTAATAGTATACACTGTGGTTATTGTGAATTTTTGTCAATAATGACTTTTTGTAATAACTGAGTAATTTACAATTTTGTCATAGTATACAGTTTCGTAATTGTGAAGTTTTGTCAATAATGACTTTTTCTAATAATTGAATCATTTACACTTTTATGTAATAGTATACACTGTTGTAATTGTGAATTTTTGTCAATAATGACTTTTAGTAATTATTAAATCATTCCCATTTTTATTTAATAGTATACACTCGTAATTGTGAATTTTTGTCAATAATTACTTTTTGTAATAATTGAATCATTTACACTTTTATGTCATAGTATACACTGTTGTAATTGTGAATTTTTGTCAATAATGACTTTTAGTAATTATTAAATCATTTCCATTTTTATGTAATAGAATACACTGTCGTAATTGTGAATTTTTGTCAATAATGACTTTTTGTAATTGAATAATTTACACTTTTATGTCATAGTATACACTGTCGTAATTGTGATTTTTTTCAATAATGACTTTTTTTAATATTTGAATAATTTACACTTTTATGTAATAGTATACACTGTGGTTATTGTGATTTTTTGTCAATAATGACTTTTTGTAATAACTGAATAATTTACACTTTTATGTAATAGTATACACTGTCGTAATTGTGAATTTTTGTCAATGATTT